>VYZQ01054934.1:25587-36323 GCA_013400655.1 Mystacornis crossleyi | reverse complement strand
TTAACAAAGCAAGGGTATCTTCTAATAAAACCCAAAAAATAGATTTTACAATATAAGTGGTATATTATACCAACACAACCTTTTCTTTTCCTTTTTTTAAGTTTTGTTTTCAGCCACTGCATCTTGTTACATGACTGACCATCATGAGACTCCTCTCAAAACACCATTTATCCCCTTCTTCAGGCAAATACACAATGCAAGCCATTTAAATCTAGCTTGGATAAACCCTGCATGGACATGCGGCCTTTGACAAACTGTAGAGTGATGCACCTTATGATTCATGGCACGACATACTTTTGAGACTATAAATCATTTTTCTAACTCTTCCGTGGCCTCCTGCCTGATTTTTGTCAATCTTTGAAAAAGCAAGCACTAGGAAAGGACAAAGCAGGAGTGCAGTAACACCTCTGTCAACTGTACGTGCAGGAGATGTAACAGTGCTATTTCGTCTGTACTTATGCATTGAAGGACCCCAAGTGCTTTTGTACAGCAACGTCATAGCAGGAGAGGGAACTCCCATGTCTTAAATAAGTACATCTGCCTGCAGATCCACAGAGATTGGACTGTAATGAAATCTAATAAAAAACTCCTCTAGATCTTATTTATACTAGAGACAAACTTAACACTGAGCATTTGAATCCTCTTTTGATTTCCTGATAAATACTCAACAGGCTTGGAATAAGCACTAGCCATTAAAAGCTTCACTAGAAACCCTCTCTGTTTATCAGTGAACCCACTAACAATTTACCTTTTAATCTAACCAGCCAACCTTTAAGTCATTTTGGGTTAAAAAAGATATGACTGAATTTCAGATTTTATGTAAAACAAGTATTTTAATGTTAGACCATGTCAGTAGTCTTGAATGGAAAAACTTAGGATAAATCCACACTTCTTCCAAGAAAATTCAAGTCACTGTTTAATCTCTCCAGTGTCTGTTGCTTCAAACATGAAAAAACCCTGTATCATCTGTATTTGCCGTTGTTGAATCACTGTTTGTCCTGTGATTTAATTTACTAAGAGCAGAACAACACACACATTTGCTCAACATATTGTGCTGCTACACCACCAGGCCACAGCTGAAAAGCAAGAGAAACAAATGAAGCAGGAATTTATTCGAACCCATGAAGTCTCTTGTAAAAGTGAGTAATGGACTTATCAGAACTTGACGTTCCTTGCCATTTAAGGCATTCAGTGTTTCCTATTTTAGACCAAGTCTGGCTCAGCAGCTCCAAGCACATACTTATTTTCACACACACTTACCTAGGTAACAGCTGGAAAAGAGGGTTAACAAAGCTAACACTCCACGAGCCTCTTTAGAAAAAAACTCAGTTTAGAGGGATCAGCATTTGAATTGCACACAAACAGTCCCGGTGAAGTAAATCTCTCTTTCTCTCTCTCCAAATTAAAGCTTCAGGAAAGAAAATAAAGTTAATCTGCATAATAACAACTAATTTTAGAGAACGAAGAACGACAATTCATTTTGAGTTTTATGAGAAGTAACCCCAAGAGTCTTAACACTCTACAGGTACCTTGATGTAGATGATAACATCACACTGCTGTATGAAAAAACCTCACTGACTTCTAGTCATGAAGTTCTCCTGAAGAGAACAAAAATTAAACTAAGAACATTATCAGAAGACGGAGGATTTTTTGAACTACACACCTTTTGAAGCCTGACATCCTTTAACACCACCAAGATGAACAGCTCAAGGCACAGTGAATCCATATAAAAAGAAAGGCATTTCAGGTAATATATATACACACATACATATATGTATTTATATATATACACATATACACATACATATATGTATCTTTTATATATATATAGATATACACACATACACGTTTTTCTTTTTTAAATGAAGATGCTTCCAGTTTTACAGTTCCCTCTCCACTGCTTCCAAGAACCCTGCAAGCTACTGGGAAATGGCTGAGAAAAAAACCCCAACGTTGCAGTGGAGCTTCCTTAGAGAATCTAAAAAATGAAAGATTATTATAGGATCTGTGTTGCATTTAGCATATAGCTGCTGTTAAAAAGTAACAACAAATTTCCACCCAAGAACCCGAGTTCTATGCAACACAATGGTTCTCAAACGGAGACAATTAAAGCTCCTACCTATCTCTGTCCTGTTGGGGCCAATGCCATTATGAACTCTGAGGTAACTGGAATGACAGGAATCTGAGTCATCAATATCAAAATCACCAAACTTGAGCTGAACTCGCTGCCCAGGCTTCACGCGGATTTCCCATTCGCAAACGGTGCTGTTGGGAGAGGTCCGGGGGTAGTTTATGGAGGCCAGGCTCCCGCTCTCAGGGCCCAGCACAGTGTGCCCACACCCGTCACCTAGGAAAGAAGGAAAAGAAATCAGCTCCCATGTTCATCTTCAAAGCCTCACGTCACACCACACCAACCACGTTGTGAGGAAACTCCCAGGTAACTCACATGCAAATGACACAGCAATGGTGAGAAAAAACCAACTAATTTTGCCTTTTGCTTAGCTTATCACCACAGGTGACCACAGAGCTGCTACAACTTCCTCAATGAGATGGAAATTCAACCATAATGGCTTAAAGAATGGCATGGACAGTACAGGAAGTGTCCCTCCTACTTCGACTTTCCTCAACACCTCAGCACAGAAGGAAACAGGTGCTGAAAAGGACAGAGAAACCTGACAATAAAACAAGAGCACATTGGTTTTACTGTGTTACTGTACTTACAACACAGTGAAAGAGAAGTAGAAAGCCAGTGGACAGCAAATAAAATACAGCAACTTAAATACAGCTCTGACCATTACCATAAACTGCTAATACATTGTTTCCTGCTGTACTACTATTTTAATGCTGCAATTCACTATTACCTGGAGACCACACTCATTTTTTCAGAATTTGCACAACAAATTAAATCATTACTCCAACCTGGAGCCCTCTACCTAATATTTGAGTGTTAATTTTAAACAGCAGTAAGAGTACTAAAACTGATTTGTTTAACAAATGGAAAACAAGAGCACAAATGGTATACTGTCAATATCAAATTATAAAGAGCAAACTGATAAATTCAATTACTCAACAGCTAGATATGCATTTCCTCCAGTATGGAGCACAAAAAGTATAAGCATTTCTGTGCTTTCACACAAGAAATTCACTAGAAATGTGAATGTTCTCAGAGTTACATTCTCAATGATCACCATGATTTGTATTGACAGAAGTTTGTTTTGACAGCTAGAAGTGTTTCATATTACACAATAATATGTGTAGTTCCTCTACTCAATATGAAAGGTAAGCCAAGCTTTAGGTACAAAAATTGTACACATATTTAAGAATTTTAAGTAAATTTCAAAATTCTTAAATGTATTACATGTAAGACTGAGTGGAAAAGTAAGTTCAGTGTACTGAAGTGACGTGGAACAAAACCCCTGTGATTAATTTAACTAGGTCTGATTAATCTGTTGGCAAACACACCTAATTTCTGCTAACAAAAACCATTCTCCGTATAATCTGAGCATATTGAAAGATAGCTGCATGTTACAAAAGCCAGAGTGCTGCTGGTATACACAGAATCATAAACAGATGCAGATGTAAACTGCAGTTTTTTATCTTGCCAGCAGTCTTGATTGAAAATTATACATCCTTGGAAAAACTGCAATATCTGCTTAGTAAAATCAAACCTTTTATTTGTAAAGCTGTTGTTCAGCCACGTTTTTATTACTGTAATTTGCATTAAAACACTTTGTTCTATCCCATGGCAAATATTATTTCCTTTGGGGGGACAGCTGACAAATTACTCTTTAAGGTAGGGTTTTTCTAACACGAGACACCGTTGTCCAACATTACAAAGAGGTAACTTAAACCGCATGCTTTATATATCATTACAATCCTGGTTTCTTTCAAAAGGCACGTTATAAACCTAAGAAAAGGGAAAGCTTTATCATGCAGAACCTGTATGGCCTTGGTTTATTAGCCACTAAATATTCAAATGTCAGATTCCTGATTAGTCTTAACATGTTAACAGTTAACAGTAAAGGATTCCTTTTCAAGTAAAATGGCTTTTCACAAGCAAGTACTCACACACATTACGAAACGCATGGAATTTATTATATTAACAGCATCAAAACCAACAAACATATTCATGGTGAATATATTTGGGGTAAGCATTTCAAAACGCTTTATATTGCAGATAGAAAAATAATTATCAACACAAGCAGCAGTCAGTTTTAGGTTATGTCCTAAACAAAAGCAATGAGCCATAACCAGTTCTGTGTTCTTCCTATTCCATGATGGGGTAAACAACTGCTTAATAATTCACAGAATGGAAACACTCTGCAGATACACTGGAAGAGTGGCCTTTTAACATGAAATCATAGGAGCTTTCACCTGTATGGGCAGATACACTGTTCTGAATGCATTTTAAGGAAAATAAAAATGCTTGCATGAACTAGAATGCTCAGAAGTTATTCCTCATTTCAATAGGCCTGTTATTGCAATGCAGTAATCACATAAAT
Organism: Mystacornis crossleyi; assembly: GCA_013400655.1. Classification (NCBI taxonomy): domain Eukaryota; kingdom Metazoa; phylum Chordata; class Aves; order Passeriformes; family Timaliidae; genus Mystacornis; species Mystacornis crossleyi. The sequence goes on along the minus strand of VYZQ01054934.1, from coordinate 31,821 downwards.
ACTGTTTCTTAAAACCAGGAATACCAATAATGCACATGATTCTGTATCTTTGATTCTTCCCCACATTTCTGCATCTTAAGCCTATGCTGCTGGAAATCAAAGACAAAGGAGAGCTGGGGTCTCCTCTTTGAACCAAAATCTATTTAAACTGTAAATTTCTCCAGTTAAAAGTAGAAAAGATCATGCCTAACATTCATTTACACACTTCTCTCCACTAGCTTGCTGTTTAGCTGTCTCAAGCATGAAACAACACCTGCACTCTGCTCACATGATGAACAAACAGGGCACAGCTTTCTGATGGGAGAAGCAAAAGAACGCCATAACAACTAAACACATTTAGGTGATAAAATGCAAATAAAATATTTTAAGTTTTAAAAAGACATTGGGCTTTTTCTTTTAAAGACACATCACTAAAAAATGACAACATTACCCCCTGTAGTTTGGAACAATGTCTTGTTTCCCGTGGCTAGAGAGAAAAACTTTCTAATTTGCCTCACACAATTTTATGGAAATGCCAATCTCAAACCTCCATTTTGTTGTAGGCTTTCTTGAAAACATGAGAGGAAAAATACTCCTCTATCCAGATTAAAGAACCTGCTGTCAAATCATACTAGAAAGGAAGGGAAAGGAAGAACAGTTGTGCTGAACTGCAGCATCTTACTGTGAAGTAGCTTTTTTAAAAAGTAGCTCATTCTGAATGGACATTTTAGATCTTTTTATTGTATTTCACTTAGGTTAGTGATAACAGAAATGCCTGACACTTCATGCCTGAAGGATTTGAAGATTACTGTGGCATATACTGCCACGTAGTCTGCCAAGGGCAGCAGCATCACTCATGAGCTATTTGGAAAATTTAAAAATCATAATTCCAGTGAAACTTGCAGAACAATGAAACCACATTCTGTTGTATTGGTACTATAAAAGGGCAGTTCTTGAGCCTCTCCATGAAATGTGGTGCTTCATCACTTCTGCTATACTTATTTAAACACCACTGATGAACTCCAGAGACACGTACACACATCCAGCATCAGGGCATCCACAATACTTGGCAATTTCTCCAAGAAAAAGTACAATTCTTTGCACTACAGCAGCACATACAGGACAGTAGTCAGTTCATTTGGAGGTCATTACATGCCACAGAATCTTTTGCTTCTGTTAACCTGTGCACATGAGAGCAGAATATCTGAGAACACACTGAAGAGAGACATCAATTCCCTAATCAATTATTCCTGGATGGGCTGACAACCTCTGTTGTCAGTGCACAGCTGAACAAGTCTCCTGCTTTCTTTCAGACTTCTCTGTCACACCACAGACGCCCCGCACTCGCGGGCTACATAAAGCCCTTAGCAGAAGCAGCAGAGCACTCGTGTGCACACATCACACCTGACACTGCGAGGGCCGGCAGATGTGCATCCAATTCCGCACGTCCTGGGGACCAAGTTCACAGCGAAGAGGAAATGCTCAGCTCTTCACCAAGACTTGTGTTAGAAGCGCGGGCACCTCTTTAGCAGCTGGCAGGGGAAGGCAGACTGCTGTCATCAGGAGAACGCTCCATCTCCTCTGCAGGCACCTCTGAATGCAGTCTGGGTGAAGCCTGACAGACTCCATATGATCCCCAGGCCACGGCACACTGATGTCTGATGCAATCATGCAGATGACTGAAAACGATTTCTTCAAGGCGAGTTCTTTACATCAACAAGATGTAGGACTCGGACCAACACAAACATACCAAATCCATAGGATTTTGATAATTGAAGGAAATGTGGATTTTAATAAAATGAAAGAATACTGAACATGCAGGAGTGGGTGCTAAGTAGACTATTAATACCCACCAAAAAAAAAAAATTAACTAGACTTTATAGTTGTGGAAGTCAATCAATCAGAACTTCCCCTCCCCAAGAACAGCTGCTGTTAGTGACTGCTAATCTTGTTCTCACGATCAAAACATGTTAAAAATTTGGTTTTTAGACCAGTGAATACTTTCCCATTCCTTACTTGGAGAAGACTGAATGATAAAGACATTAGACAGTTCAGTATTATAATCTATAAAGCATAACTGATGCATATCAAAACACTGATCGCAATTTTAACACATGGTACTGCCTTTTGAACAGACTCAATTTAACCAGTGGATTTCCTGAGAAGATTTTACATATGTAAGCTATGATTTTCTGTATGTTTGGGACTAAATACTGGATGTAATTAAAACTTTTTTAACTAAGCAAAGGTAGAACCAAATCTATTAGAGTTATGTAAGAAAAAAAGGGTGTTTTAAAGCATTCATTTTAACTTCAAATACACAACTCTTTCTGATTCAATGCACTACTATAATTTCTCCTCCTGTTCAGCTCCTGTGCTCTGCATCTCCCTGCTTTTTATCAGCATACCACTAAAAGACCCTGCATCTGCTTTTTGCTTTTCTCAGTGTGGGCAAGAAAGTTTACACAAAGAACAAAAGAGTTCCATGAATAAGAAACGCTGAGGAATTAAGACCACAGAGACATCAACTTCTAAACAGCTTTTTCAAGTATTTTCAAATGCCCTTATTTGTGTCCTCCAAACTCATTGCTGTATCCACCAAATTCCATAGAGTGATGTTCTTCATGAAGGAATCCGTTCCTCCGTCAGAATTAATTTTCTTAACAAGCCAACAAGCACACAGTCCACTTTGATCTTTATGCCATTTATTTGCCTCAGTAACACACTGGTTGGGGCATTTCATCCCACTACAGATGTTTCACAACATAAAATACCCCACACTGCCACAAGCGAGGCCACAGCTCAATAAACACTTGAAGGCACTTTAAATTAGCACAGCCACAGACAAAAGCAAGCCTTGTCTGCCTCTCACTTTTGGCCACATGTTCTCACACCCTTCCTGGTACTGGAGGCAAACACTTATGCAGCCGCAGGGCCAACCAGAGCAGGGACTTGGCATAAAAATAGCTGTTAGTTTTAACCTAGAGCAAGCCCCTAATTTATTTGAGTATGCCCATGCAGCAGCGCCTTCCTTGACACAGGGATAAGAGTGTGAGAGAAGGGAAACACCAGCAACTGCTTCTTTCACCAGCACTGCCAACCTGCGTTTGCATTTTAAACAACGCTGAATGCCAACCAGAGGGGCAGAAACCATCCCAACCCTGGGAAGAGCAGTCACACAAGAGTGGTGCCCTGGCTTGAGGAACCCAGCTGGCTGCAGACAGTGCCCCCGCCACCACACAGCGCTGGGTTTCACCAACCCGCCCGAGGCAGCTCTTGGTGCCACTGCCTGTGGCAGGGCCAGGAGTGGAGGGCAGGTGGGATTATGGCTGCCTCAGCTTGGGTTGATTCACCTGCTGGGGGGCACCCTTAGGCAGTTAATGAAATTACAGGTTGAGGTTTAGCAAAGACAGGAACAGGACAAAAGCACAGTAAGCATTCTGCTTTTCAAAATGCTGGCAGCTCAGTGGGGTGACAGGAGAGGGTGAGAAGAGACAGAGGCCGATTCTTGTTCTTACAGCAAAAGTACAAAATTTAACACACCATTGCAACAAAATTTTACTGTCTGCATTTACAAAACTGGCCACATGCTGGGCTAGTGATAATGAGCACTTTATTATTTTAATCTGTACATGCAGGTTTACAATCATCACGTCTGGAACTCCAGTCGTAGTTTTCAGCCACTGAATTTTACACAGAAGAATAACACTTAGGAATCCTAAATTTAGCATCCAAAATATGAAAACATTTTAAAATAAATTATCTAAAATTATTAAGTTGTCAGAGCAGGTAAGATGTGCTTCCTCTGCTGTCGTGTACTAACTGAGCTGACTACTTCAAAAGAGCAGAAGAAAGATCAGCTGTGAAGACTGTGCTGCAGAGCTTTTACTTACTGATGTCAGGGAAACTACGTGAGTCCCAGGGACAGCTATGACTTGCTTATATAGTATGCTGGCAAAAGGAGCCTCTGAAGACAGGCTAGGCATGGTGAAAAGTGATTTACACGAGGAGCCTGTGAGAGGACTCTGCTCAATGGTACATAATGCAGAAGCCCTTCTGATCTGCTGCCCAGGCTGACTCAGTGACAGCTCATGTTGTATGTCTTTGTTTGGCTGGCACACGCAGCTCGCCCACTTCCCAAGACACAGCGTTTACTTGGCAATCTGCACCAACACTTTCTTAAAAATAAACACTGTTGTGCTTCAGTGCTTTAAGTGCTGCACAGCAGAAACACAGATGATGAACAAATGAAAAATAACACACAGATGGTCATGCAAAACACTATGACAATAAGCAACGGCCATGGTCAGGATGAGCTTCAAACCTCCCGAGAGTTCTTCAAACTCCTCACCACACTAGGACCACGTGAAATTTCACCAGCCTCACAGATGTGAACCAAGAGGCAAAAAGTTCTCCAATCATACCAATAAATCACACGCCACATTAACACCACACTCAACATTTTCTCCCTTCCATTTCCAGTTCGTAAATGAGACTGCACGGCCTAAACTGCAGATCCACGGTGGCAGCACCATCCTGCCTTTCATGAGCAGCCGCCCTTCCCCTGCCCCACTCACTGCCAGTGCTCCCTGTACCCCTGTTGGGCTGCACCACGGTTCTGTGCCCACGTTCCCAACCCAGATGCCTTCTGCTGGGTGAGGGATGGCTATGGCCCACCAGCCACTGGAGCCTGAACAACGCAGAGGATGCAATGCAGGGACAGGGAGGAGACAGCAGCAGCCACAGGTAAGAATAATTTTTGGTATCATGGAATCGACAGAAGCTGGCAGGGAGAAAGCTCATGGTTTGGGTACCTGAACCAAAACAAAAACAAACAACAAAAAACAACACCCCAAACAACGAACAAACAAATAAACAAAAACCCACCACCACCTGTGGATGCTTTCATAAAGAAAACCTCAGAACACAATTGTCATTATTTGCACCCTACAGCTAAGAAGAGACTTTAAGCATATTTCTAACTCTCTTTAAAGTCTGTCATGCAACTGATGAAACAGCCCCACTCCACATCTCTGCACCGGCAGTTCCTTCCCTGCTGTAGGTGGTGTACACCATCATCTTGATTTCTAACATTCATTTTCAAATCTAATTTCAAAATTACAATGGGGATTGTTTGGAGTTTCCGCATTTTGAACAACTTGGCTTCATTCTAGCATCGTAAGATTTAATTACAATCTATTCTAAAAGGCACTTCATTCCTAATTTTCCCCTGTAGATATTCCCTTAAAACAAAGATGTTTTCCCACTTTTGACGCTCTTTGAATACAATCAATAAAATAAACATTATATATTACTGAATAACAAGATGATTAACTCGGAAGATGACAGTACATTTAAATGTTTGAGTCACTGTTTTTTAAGTGCCAAATTTATCACAAAAAGTATAGCACGAGCATGCAGGAAGTCAGTGTGTGAAGCTTCAGTAAAAACTATCTGTGAACTTTAAGCTTGCCCATCAGCTTTGCTGTACCTTCTTTGTAGCAAGGAGGAAATGATGCCTTGTGTAGGAGGACAGGAGAACTTGAAAACATCTCTTTAAAAATGAATATATAAAGTAATGCAAATGCTTTATTTGAAAATTTCAAATATACTTAGGAAAAAGACAAAAACTGATCATCACTAGACTTTGTACACAAGTGTTCAAAAGCATTCAATTTAACGCATTTCTCTTTCCACTCGTGTGATAATGAGATGTACTTTGACACCTGTACACTACTGCATAAAAATAAAATTTAACAGATAACGTGGTTTAGGGCTTCTTGGTTTATCACAAAACTCACCGATTTGCAAAAGGAAAATTAAGCACCGGTGGCTTCTTTCCACCACACTGAACAAGGCAAGATGACTTTCTCCACATCTTAACCATTCTGGAGCAAAGTTAAAATAACCAGATGTGGGCTTTAACTGGCTGAAATCCTGCTGAAGATGCAGCAGCTGCCAGCGAAGAAAGCCTGTGTGGACCTGCAGGCAAACGTACACGCACAACACACTCAGCACACATCCTACACCTCTGTGGTGAACAACCCTATCAGAGGAAAAAGCTCCGAACTCTAAAGAGTAACCAAGCAAAATTGCACCACTGTAGTCCATCTTTCCACTCAAGATATTGAGGATCTTTCACCTGCCTCATTCCTGTGAGGTTTCTCTCCAGGGGGAAAAAAAAAAAAAAAAAAAAAAAAGTTTACCTGCCATTCGCTATAAATTCGCCTTTTCTTTACAAGTCATCTAAAAATA
>VYZQ01054933.1:20231-45066 GCA_013400655.1 Mystacornis crossleyi | reverse complement strand
ACTGTTTTTCCACCCAGCAACTGCACGTGCTTGAGATATGTCACTCGTTTAGTCACGAGGTAGTAGATGCTGTGTATGAGCTTTTTGTGCTATATAGAGGAAAGTCTTTTGGGTTTTGTGTTTGGTGTTTTTTTTTTGTTTTGTTTTGTTTTGTTTTTTTTGTTTGTTTTGTTAAGAAATAGGAGAAGAAGGAGAGAATAGGAGAGTTGAAGGTCAATTTCCTTAGTCTTGCAGTAGTATAAATCTTCAGGTCCATGTTTTTTTTTTTTCCTAATATAAGCTACTTTGTGATTGATTCTATCTTCTTGGCTTCTTAGACACTGAGAATTTAACAACTTGTGTTACACAAAGCACACACAAGCTCTTATATTTTTGTTGAGAATTCAGAGATCAGCAGCCTCTTATTCACCCATGATTCAGATGAGCTAAGTATAGGCTTTAAGCTAAAGCCTACTTTTGCTAAAGGCTGCTGGAGATAAGTTCTGCTCCATCTTGTGGACTCCAGCAGTACTGGGCTGTTTGTAAGGAAACAGCTCAGCTCTGTAGGTTGCTATCTTGCAGTTGAATATGTGGATATACCTCTTGACAGGAGTGAGACTTGATAGTGATTTTCTGCTTTTCATTAACTACCAAATATTAGAGTCAGGGTGGAGAAGGTAGTCTTGGCTAGAAGCAGAATTCTAAGCATTAAAATAAAGGTTTTTTTCCGATGCATCTGAAAAATAGGGCATAAAAGTTTTGTGACTGAGAAAATGAGAGTTAACCAAGGCTCGTCTTTACCTCATTGTGTTGCTCCCATAAGATAACAATGCCTCAGACTCCTCTTTACAGCCTCACAATGAGCTGTTTTGTAAAAATATGAAGTGAAGCTGTCACATAACCTGTGATCATATTTTCTTATGTTACTATTAAAGAAACATTTCGTCATTTTATTTCAAGTGTCTGATGAGGAAAGTTTATACTGTGCATAATAAATGTGCTAAAACTTTTGCTACACATGATTTAATTGTGCTTCACTTACTACTATTTGGTCAAAATTACTTAATCAGCCACTGATTACTTTAAATGCCCTCTGTCCTCACACTTTTTATTTTAAAGCAAGCAAGAAGTCTTGTGACATTGTAAGGAAGCCCTAAGTTAAAGAGATTTGTTTTGTTTACAGAGTACAATTTCCTAAGGAGTTATTTGGGGCAGCCAAGGAGGGTGAAATTAATACAGAATACAGCTTTAAGCACATTAAATAAAAATTTAAAAAATCAAAACCATAAGTGATGTAACTTTGGTTTCAGTTCACTGATTTATCAAGAAGGGGCACTACGCATGAGTAAGACCACTTACTTTTTGCTTTGAGATTGGGCTTATTTTTGTCTTCTGCACATGATGATAATTCACCACTGTTTTCCTTTTGCAGACCACTGGTCCAGCTCTTGCTACGCATGTGAAGATGAACAATGTTTTCTTTTGAAAGCCCGTTTTGTGGCTAGTTTAGGTCTGCCATAAATGTCAGTTCTGTGTAATCACAAAAATACTGAAAATAGTTAGAGCTCATCGGAAAGTTAGTCAGGGGACTAAGTGACCCACTTACTACATTTTGCTTTTCCTAACCCTAGAAATCAAGGTGTTTCTAAAGAAAAAATATTGTTATGAAGCTGAGATAGGAAAGTTCAGTTCTTTTTTCATGCAGACCTTGCACGGCCTTGTTTAGTTTTACTGTCCCTCCCTCTTCTCTGTCTTCTTATGCGACAGGATAAAAATTCACTTTTGAAATACTTAAAAAATAGTGAATTCAAAGTATAGAAAAAGATTATTCTGAAAGAATTACTATTTTAATCAGGAAATTGTACATTTAATACAAAGTCTGGTTAGCAGATTGGAAGATAATTTCAGGATAGGAGAAACTCAATTCTTATTCAGTGATACTTAACAAGACAGTTTCTTTGATTAATTCCTCTTTATCTCATATTTATTGTTTTTTTTTTGGACAATGTTTTAAGAAATTTTTAAACATTTCAAGTTAATCACACACTATAAATATTTAAAAACAGCAAAATACCACTGTGTGCTAAAGGGTAAACTTTTGCGATTAGCTGTTATTTATACTTTGCATTCCTATAACTTTCTCAGTCAGTAAAACAGATTATATTACAAATGATCTAGTTGAGTTTTTGACCTTTAAAAGGCTGGTAGGAATAAATACCAAGTGTGGCTGTAGTTGGGAATAATGTAAAAACCTCCAAACCCTGGTGTGTTATGTGTTTGACAGCATATTATAGAAGTTTTACAGAGCAATACAAATTAGAGTATTTGCTGAGAAGAATTCAGTGGTTGCTGAGTCGAGCTGCGTCCACAAGTCCTGATCCACCACTTTGTGCAAGCAGGAGGCAAGAAACTGCGTGGACAGTGCAGCCATCCAGACTCACCTCCCAGTGACTGATTGCAGCAGCGTCAAATAGCAATAAGAGGTTCCTTGTAATCTCTCCCTCCCCATTCCTAAAACCACTGAAACATTCTTCCCTGTGGGTGCTGGGGTAAGTGAGTGCCACTCGAGTGCCACAGCTGCGTCGTCCCTCAACCATGCCAAAACATTTGGGTGACCCTGGCACGGACACGCCAAGAAAATATATGCCTGTCCACTGCAGCGGCAAGAGACCCTATGTCTACCTGCCTGGTAGGAATTCCATTGCAAGCTGGAGAGTGTCCAGCCAGTCTTAACACACCTAAGCCTAACCCAAGTCTCAAATCATACAGCACACAACCACACAGCACCCGCCGTCGGCCGACTGTGGTGGCTTGGAACCCCATAGAGGAATGGCTACCAAACTGGCCTGAAGTAGCTCAGGAGCCCCAAGACTTAGAGCTATTGGGTTCCTCCCCAGCACCATTCTGCATTCACTTTGCCGGCAGCCCATCACATAATCCTAAAGCCTTAATCATATACTACAATATTGAGAAGAATTCACTGCCAAAAGGTGGTGTCATGTTCTAAGCCATGTTCCAGCAGGCGACCCGCGCTGTTCATTTCCCAGAAGCCTCTCTAAAGGTCTGTTCCTAATTTGCGGAGATCGGGCATGGGCAGGAATCCCCTCTCGGCCTTTAGGAGGGCCACGTACCATCGGGCATTCGTCCTTGTTAGCACCCAACCAAACCTTGATTGGCGAATGGACTCGAAAAACAATTCGGCCCACAAAATGCAAAAGCTGACAATTTGGACCCAAGTTGTAATTCAGATATTTTGCATTGGTTGAAATCAAAAAGAGTTGCAGCATCCCTGTTCCTTCCATGGGTTGCAGCAGCCAAAGCTCTAGGTGAATTGGGCCAACTGGAGTGCTGAGTGGTCAAACAAGCAAACTTAACATCCACCGCCATCAGCTCCCTCCTAGAGGACGAGGAAGTTACCAGGCAGGCCACACTCCAAAATTGTGCATCCATAGACTTCCTCCTGCTGCTGCATGGACATGAGTGCCAGGAATTTGAAGGACTTTGTTGCATGAACCTAACATCAAAAGCACCCAGTGTCCACCCAGCCCTCCGAGAAATGAAGAGCTTAATCGGACAAGTGAAGCAAGAATCCGAGGACTGCTTCAGAAGACTGTTCAAGGGCTGGGGACTCTCGGGGTGGTGGACCTCAATAGTTAAGACAATTATGTTGTTTTTCACTGTTCTTAATTGTACTGGCGTTCAGAGTTTTACGTTGCATGATTTTAAAAGCCCTCAGCAGTTTAATTCCGACTGCCTCAGAAGTCAACCACGCAGAGTTTGCGGACCAAGAGCAATATAACCGGCCCACAAATAACGAGTGGTGGACAAAATCATATTCTGAATCAGAATAGGCCCGACGCCTTTCTTTTAACTTTATTTAACAGAAAAGGGGGAGGTGTTGTATTGCACTAAAGTAGTTTGTTCATTTAATATATTGTGCTGGGTGAGGTTATTTTTGCACTGACATGGTTCATTCTGTATCCCTCCCCTCCCAAGTGGTGGTTTAACCCTGTAACCCCTCCCCTCGCCCCTCCATGTCAGCTCTGTCCCATTGGTTGTGGTTCCTCCCCTCCCCTTCCGTCCCCCGAATTCAAAGTCCACCCCGCCAAGGGGTTCGGTCTCCTTTCCCCTTGGAACACGTTCTAGTAAAGATCTCGGGGACAGGATCCTGAGGAAAAGAGCGCTTCTTGTCTTTTGCCTTTGTTCATGTTCCTCTGCCCCCCAGGGTTCAGAGCTGGCCTGATTTGGACCTCGGCAAGGGCAGATCGGAACACTCGAGGAAGAACAGTATTAGGATATGATAACGTTTCCTTTAGGACTTCATCAGAAAAACCTCAAACTCTCAACAATTTCCAAAACCATGAATAAATTCCTCCATTTTAACAGTGAGTAAGAATTAGAGATGACAGTTTTAGCTGTTGTTCTACCTCCAGTGCAGCTAATTAGTTAAGATACTTTCCTATCACTTCTAGTCAAAAAGTGATTTAAAGAAAAACAAGAATTCCAGTTATGTCATTGCACCTGTATTGAGTCAAATAATTTTTAAAAATATTTTAAAGCCACAACTTTATGCTCCCTGATCCCACTGCACCAGCTAGTGCCATCCTTGCAAAAACTCATTGGTACTGACAGAATCATCTGCTTAAAACGCCTTTCTAAAATCATTACAGTCCCTAAGAGGACATGGAAATATTTATAGCTGGAAATGTGAATCATTGTAGTAAATAAAGGAAAAGACAGCAAAATATGGAAGAGAAACTTGCCTTGGCATGCAATCAAAAGAACAGCAACTCACTCAGTATAAGCTGAAAGCAGCCAGTTAAGACCAAATACCCACTAGATGCTGAATGACAGTCTGAAGAAAAGTCCAGCGTATTTATTGTTCTACTCTGAACTACTGCCTGGTTTTTAGAAAAAAGAAATTTTAACAGGAGTATCGAGGACTAGAATGTGGAATATCAGAAAAAGGTAAAAAAACCACACCAATTTTCCTTTTAGTAATTAAACGTTTGTTGGCCCTGTAAAAGGAGGCAGAGGCAGAACTTCCCAGTAGGTGACGCTATGGCACCACTTTATTCACCGAGCAGCCGCCTCAGAAAATACCGGAGAGCTGCTAAGAAAAAGAAAAGAAACAAGCTGAGGTGCTCATCTGAGCGACCCCTGAATCTGCTCTGTGATAGAGGCCGTGCTGATAGAGACCTCTGGGGGGAAAGGAAGGAGTTGCTTGGCTTCTTTCACAGGAGCTTCAATCTGTGCCTGTTGAATGATCGTCCGGGAATGCTCTCTAATGGAATAATGGAATCGTACCTGTTCATGTATCAGAGTAATTTACCAGTTCTAGAGTTTCATGTGGGGTTATGAAATTATAAGTATTTTAGAAAAGATTTTTTTCTGTTAGTAGATGTTACATAATGTTCCAAGGACGTTATGAGTAGGAAGGTTTGGATAAGTGGTATCATTTGGTCTAGTCTACAGAGTAAATTAGAAATCAGAGCACATCTGTTTGAATAGTTTAATTTCTAGACTTCATGACCTGTATGGTTTTGGATAAATTTTTCATGTCTTATATGGCTTTTTTTGTTCTTGTTTTTTGTTGTGGTGGTGGTGTTTTTTGTTTGTTTGTTTATGTTTTTGTGGGTTTTTTCCTTCCTTTCCTGTTTGGTTTTTTTTAAGTTCTTACTAGCTTGGTTTTTAAAATTAATTCTTCCTACTATTGCATGCAGACGGTTTTGTATCAAGCACAATTTTGAAGGTTTTATAAAAGTGCTGTAAATTGACTCGACTGAGGGGCATAGGGTCAAAGGATTTATAAATGTGATTACAGGCTGAATCCTAGTAAGATATGAACGCAGTATCTTTGAAACGTGCTGACATTTTTGCAACTTAATGCAGTTTTCAACTAACACACATGAGAATACTTATATGTGACTTAATTAGCTGAAGAAATGGGCTCATATCGTTCTATTAGTGTAACAGAAATGATGCAAATTGCATAAGAAAATGTTGTTAGTTATTATATCAGCCAATGAAATACATTATATACTCCCTAGACAAGTTTAGAAAAACACCTTTATGCTATACAAAAACACTGTAGTAATTTTATTCATATGTTTCAAAAGCAAATACTGGAAGTTCATTAAAAATTTACTCTATTATCCATAAACTAAAGAACATTTAGGTGCTTGCATGCAGTCTGGTGACACTGTACTCATGCCCTTGAGGGCACAATGTGGCACAAACTGGCTCAGGTTTAGCCACAAAAAAATTGAGGTCTTACGAGTCCCCTCTGTTAAGGTGCAGGAAACAAAGAGTTGGAAAAGATTGTTAACAAGTAGTGTGAGAAGTGCAATTCCTGACTTTTCTCCTGCCTTTGATTTTCTCATTTTCTGATTTCTCTGTGAATGGCACTGCATACAAATTAGTAAGATATTTAGAGAGCTTAAACCAAAAGAGAAGTCAATAAATCTTTAGCTAGATTTTATTTTGTTTTAAATAGAAACAGTATCTTCTCTCTCTTATTTCCTTTCCTTCCTCAGAGTGTTTTTCCTTGCAGAGCTGTGGTTTAAATTTGGTATACCACACTTAGGGATAACTCCCAGACCCTTTCATTCAATAGGAATTTTTATGGGGTGAAGAAGGGAAAAAATGAACTAGGTATTTTACAGATGTACAAAAGCACCTTAGTTATTGACAGAATCAAAGGGAAACCTGAGCTTTTGATTAATGCAGGTGTGCAGCTCAGCTTCACCATGTCTCTGTTATCAGTTCCCCCTCATATTACAGGTTAGGCTGATTTCTTGTCAGGCCTTTCCAAGCTTGATGGAAGCTTGAGTGGGCAGATTAGATGTTAACAGTGAGATTGCTTAGTGATCTCTCACCAGAAATCCTTTTGAAATATCTTCGCTTATCCATTTGAGGGAATTAATCATATGTAAGCATGTCACCTTTGGAAACAGAACTGAAAAACATAGGGCAGTAGTCACTCTAGTGATTTAAACTAGTTTAAGGGGCCACTGGAGTGCTGCTGTTCTCTTTTTCTGCAGATGTATGTTCCCATTTCCTTACATAGCACTGCTCCCCATCTGACCTCCTGACAAGCCAGTGGCAGGTGAAAGCAGCAGGAAATGCCGGCTGGGGCTCTGTAGCACCCCAAGGTGCTCTGACTGCTTGCTGCCACCTTGCCACCTCTTGCCTCTGGCCAAACCCTTCCTCAGCTTCCTTGGCCACTGGCTTGCTGAGCCATTTCAGTGCACTGTGTTAGCAGAAAACTAATACAACAAAAGTGAATAGTTTTTCTGCTGATTTAAGGCACTGAAACAGCTCATATTTTCCAAATTGTGTGTTGGGAGAATCACTTCCTATATGGATGTCCAGTTCAACCCCCAGTTTTCTGCCTGCCCTGAGTTCTTCATGGAGGCTCCACATGGCAGATTAGCAAAACAGATGACAGAGTTACTACTGGAGTGTTTTATCTTAAATATCCTTCTTTCCATCTTTTCTCCATCATAGGGACTTCTGGCATCCTACCAGCAGAGGGGCAAAAAGGACCAGAAATAGAAAGAGGAATCATTGCTTTGGTAAATCCTAAAAGCATCTAGTAACCAATGGATCAGAGACTTCTTGATTAGGAGTTGTATCTGAAGTAGCCATCTTTACATAAAGAGAATATAGAGAAAACAAGATGTGGGTGTAGACTGAAGGCTCATATGCCCAACAGCAGAACCTTCCCAAAAAGCTCCAAATTATTGTTCTTTCCATTTTTTTTCTGTTTAGATCCTCAGTTTATACTGTTCCTGACTTACACATGAACCTTGAATGCTGGTGATATTGTCATATAGGCAGATGTAACTTCCTTCCTCAAATACTGAGAAACAGAGCAACCAAGGAACCATGATGAATTTTTCAGCTAGGAAAAAGAAATCGAAGGGTCTAATAATGCCATATGCATTTAATGTGCTACAGGTGGCACTGTTAGAAGTGCATACCATGGCAAATTTCTGTTGACACCTCACCCGATGTAATACAGATCTCTTTATCTCACATAATCAAGAGAATTCCTTTTTCTACAGCAGACTTTCTTAGGGGTGAACCTTAAAAGCACACAAAGATGAAAGCCACAGAATTGTGAAAGAGCCATAATTTATAATAACTTGGGTGGCAATAAAGAAGTGTAATGATGGCTTCAATGAAATAAAGTGGAGACCGTTAAATCTTTTTAGGTGAAACTTGTTTCAAATTTCTAGCAGTGTGAAAGAAAAAGACCTCTAATTGAATCGCCACTTTGTGCAAGTGGGGAGGCAAAGACACCTCTGGTAGATGGCTGTGTTTTGTTAACAGAGAGTGGTAATTGGCATCCCACTGTTCAGATACAGTGTATTGCCGTCTTTCCTTTTCCTCTTTGGTCTAATAATTTCACAAGATTTTACATATTGCCCTGACTGCTGCTGGAAATTGTTTTAGTATTAGTAACTCTTAATATTAGTAACTCTTAATATTAATATATTAGAAATAGTGGTAGTTTTAGTAACTATAGCAAAATTTTCAGGAGCTCTTATAAAAAGCAAAAAACCCCACAAACGCTCATCTTAAAATGGCTCTATTGACTGAAGTGAGGAAGAAAAAATGTGAAGCCCAAATGTAGTAATAAAGGCTTGAGTTGAAGAGTTTTGTTGTTTTTCCAGTAAACATAAACCAAACGTTTGTTTTTTAAGTCCGATAAGAGCAAGAAAAAATACCATAATTCTCTGCCAATTATCACTTCAGGCTTTGATCTTGTCAGAGTTCATAAGCTCTCAATTCCAGTACTGCCAGGATATGTTGGTATTGATCTCCCTGAGTCAATGCTTTCTAATGGTTGAGGGCATGAGGCCACCCAAGGCACTGTCACATAACACTGAGGCCCTGCTTTGTTCTTTAACTGTGTCAGGGTTGCCATATGCAGCCTGTAAACACGGAAGGAAAAGATCTTTTCTTTCACTGTATTATATTGGTGGGTAACCACCCACTGCTGTCTTGGAACTCTCACAACAGGCTGATGTTTCAGGTGTACCTCCTAAAGTTACAACTATGATGGTTCCTGCCAGTCAGGCATTCCCTCCCAGGACCTCAGTGTTACTTGTTGGTGTTTTCTTTCTTAGAGATCCACCACCAGTTTCAGGTAAAGGAGAAAATCTGGAGATGCTGTGGAAGAAGATGAGTAAATGGGATTTAAAGGCTGTTACATTGGTTGTATTTTAGTTGCAAATTGAAAAGACATTGAGGAGTTTCATGGTGTCAGAAAAATAGTTGGCTTTGCTTTTTGGAGGAAATGTTACGTTTGTATGTGAGAGAAAAACTGCTTGATTAAAAAACTTTACATTTACTATTAAGTGATACTGCTTTGTACTCATAAGGAGAAGCCTTATGGCTGAGACACTGCAGGGAAACTTAGATCTTTGTTCTATTCCCAAATCTGGGGTAGTTTATTTATGTCCTGACACTTACATTGTTCATGATTACAAACTTTGCCTTAGTTTTCTATCTACAGAATGGTCACTATCTTCCTTAATTTTGTCTATGTAGGCTGCAGGCTGTTTGGAACGGGGACTTCTCACTGCATTACTAAATGCATGTATCATGCCTGGCACGACCAGAGCTAATGTTGTTTGGGTAAGTAGATATATATTTAATGCCACTATTTAAAAAAAATTATTGCGAAGTGCTGCTGTTGAATTGGAGTGCTTCCAGTTAAAGTTACTTTTATGTCTGGTTGTAGAGAAAATGTTTCACAGTGAAAACTATAAATTTTCATTAACCAAACCCAACTAAATTTGCCACAGGCTTCTAACGTCGGCTCATTATGTGTCTTTGAAAGTAAAGTACTTCAGTTATTTGTTATTTGTAGAGGCTGAACTGCAAAATCCTTAATTGCTTGAGAAATTATGCAGATATGATAGATCCCAGAATAAGAAATAGGGAGGGAAGGAAAGAGCAGAATTTTGTCCTGAACTAACTGGATGTGAGAGAAGATTTTGAACTAATTTGGAAGACTAAGACTGTAGGATAACAGAGAAGAATCCTATTTTTTTCCTTCTATGACTGACTTATGTTTTCTCACCATTGTGCTCATATTTTATAAAACCCAATTAAAGAAAAATCAATTTGATTCCTAATACAGGCATGGCCACTATTTTATCATAAATCCAGTTTTTTTTTCAGGCTAGCCTCTGCTTAATGCAGATACAAAAAAATAATGGAACTATGGGTCTAGGTGCAAGTTAACTTTTTCAAAGTAATTTCTGATACAGATCTCTTTTCATTTGACTATGACACTCTGTAGAGATTCCTAATTAGCTAACTTCTTTTTAAATTCAATTTTAGATTAGAATCAGAGCAGTCAGATGTTTGATTTCCCACTGGTGGGGAAGTGAGTGAGCAGCTCCATGGTGCTTAGTTGCCAGCTGGGGTTAAACCATGACAACTCATTATGTAAAGTTTTACTACTAGAGCAGCTCTGAGATGTACTGAGCACAGAGTCCAAAGGGAAATTCTTGCTTTGTGCCTAAAGTATCTCTGAATTTTATTAAAATCAGTTTTGCGATAGTTTGGAGGTAGTGTCTAGATCTGAACTTTCAGCCTTAATCCTCAATTCTGCCTTTTGTATTTATCTTCCTCCTGTATGTTCCCAAAGTGAACAGAGGTGATGGTGTCATGATCACATTGCTGTCTTAACTAAAATTTGCATTGCTTTATGAAGAGGAACTTCACTGGCATTAATTAAAGATATGATCTCTGCTTTTAGAGAAGGAAAAAAAAGCCAAGTGATTTTACTTCTTGCTAACCAAAATTTCAATCTCTGTAGTGAATAATTGATATGAGATCCAAATCTCTGTGAAGTAAATTTAATTTATACTCATGAACAGGACAGAAGCCACAGGAAGCTGGTAAGAATTTGCTTTGAGAAGTTTCCTCAGGATAGGGATCTTCTTCATGATAATAGTAGTGAGGTTTATTGTTACTTTAATTTAAAATTCCAGAAAACCTTTATATTTCAGATCAAATCAAATGTAACATGCATTGTTCTTAGGGATCATAGGAAGAAGAGATTGAATTGGGGCTGACAATAAATCGTAAGAAACAAAAAAATCCTCAGATGTTTTCCTGCACAGGTTAATAAATGTTCATTTTTGGTATTAAGTTTTGCATTATGTCTGAGCCAGAGCAGGAGCTCAGCCTCCAAAAGAACAATGTCACTTCTTGCTTCTTTTTTCTGCTTGTTTATAATCAACACATTCCTTCCTTCGTCTTCTTCCCTTGGCTCAGAGACTCACCTGACACTTACCATGAGCTGATTCAGCTAAATCTGACTAAATGAGCAGAAAATGACTGCCCTCAGAAAAAAACCCCATCACAAAAACCCCCAACCAACAAACCAACCAACCAAAGAATAACATACATGACCCCCTGCCCCAAAATCTCAGTATTTTTCTGCTTATTTGGAGAGTTGAATGAACTCACTAAAAGTCAAGCGAGTGGCAGAGAACGTGTGAAGATGAAAACATGTAATTGGGAGAGGGACCTATTCTCTCCATAGGAAATTATTTATCACTTCAGTTACAGAGCAGGAACTTCTGTTATTAAACTGAAACTCTAGGTGCAATCTTTTTAAATTTTTAATAAGTCTCACAATTTAAAAACTTTTAAAACATTACAATATGCATTTTTACAAAAAACATGTCACATACAAATTTGGAATGCTACATTTTTGTCTCTTTTTTAGAAGACCATCAATACAAAAATCTAATCTTTTTGAATCATGCAAGCTGGCAAGGATACCTTCAGTATCTGCTGCAGTCTGAGAAATCTGTTCTATAGGTGGCACTTAACAATCTACTTTTCTTTAGCA
This sequence comes from Mystacornis crossleyi, assembly GCA_013400655.1. Taxonomy (NCBI): domain Eukaryota; kingdom Metazoa; phylum Chordata; class Aves; order Passeriformes; family Timaliidae; genus Mystacornis; species Mystacornis crossleyi. The sequence continues at coordinate 33,203 of VYZQ01054933.1, read as the reverse complement.
TATGCTTAATTTTCTGATTTGAGTGATCTTGCTTAGGAATGAAATAGTCAGAATTTGAGCCTTGCCAACACAAAAAATGAGGCATCTCAGGAAATGCCATGTTCCTGTTGCAGTGGGGTCTCCTGCAGCCTTCCCTGGCAGACAGCTTGGCCCGTAGAAAGAATCAGGGAGCGATATTTGCGTGGATGTTCATCGATATTCTTTATTCTCCCGGTCACCTCATGGCTGCGGGCCTAGCACAGACTACTCCAAAGACTCCAGAATCATGGGAACGCCAGCCTAGGTACAGCCTTCCCAGGGCGGGGCACGTTTGACATGGCTGAGGAGGGCCAGGGCTGGGGTACCTGTGACCCGAGAGCAGCGGGTCTGAAAACCCCGTGTGACCACGCTTTCCCTCCCGAGGCCCATCCCCCCGCGGGGGGACCTCCACATGTCCCCATGTTTTGATTAGTTCTCCTTCTACTGGTTTGACCTATTAATGACCAGTTGTGGTCATAGTTAGACCAGTGTGATTTCCATATCACTCTCTGCTCATACTCGACTTTTTCCTTTGACTGTGATAGTTTCCTACCTGCTATACTGCAGAGTTTGATGAAAATTCAGCTGCTGTGAGAAACATGTGGCACCAACACTCTCTGATGACTCAAGAGCTGGCAGGGAGCCCTACAGTTCTGCTGAGTAAGTGTTATTCCTGAGTTTGCAATTTAATGGCTTATATTTTTGCTAGAAGAAGTCATACTACGGTATGAGTGTTATTGTGACTTCTTTTTAATTTTCACATTCTCTTACCTATGAATTTTTCAGTTGTTTTAGTATCAGCCTAAAATAAGGGTTTAAAAGCAGTGGTCTCCTTTTCAGAATCTGAGAAACTTTCACACACCTCTTTCTCTGAGTTATTTCTGACTAATACATAGAATTGTAAAGGTCAAAAGAAAGAACCTGATATTATGGGTTTTGATGATGATAATAGAAAATATTATGAAATAAGAGCTATGCCTTGATAGAAGCAGCGATTTTTGTTGAACTGAATTTCTGTGTCAAAATTCCCAGACTTTTCAGTCTTAAAAAAGGGTGGGTTTTTTGTGTGGTGGTTTTTTGTTTGGTTTTGGGGGGTTTTTTTGGTACTACTTGTAGAAACACTGTAGAAACATTGAACAATAGGAAGTAAAAACCAGATTTCACAAGGTTTTACATTTTTCTTTACAGAGATACACTCAGTTTTTATCTCAATCTTGAAATATTGTAACACGTCATGGGATTAGCTTAAAAAAGACCTCAGTCTGCTGCTACCTCCACATTTGCAAAAGAAACTTAGGAAACCCATCGTGGGAAACCTTCTTTTAATATAGTTCTGAGTATACAGTTCATTACTGTCACCAAGACACTCAGATTTAGCTTGACTTAAATGTCAGAAAATATTATTCAGGTGTAGAAGACACCAAAGATCACATCTAACTGGTATATTGAATCTTAATTAGCAGGGAGACCACATAAAACTCAGAAGCTTCTATGAACTAAGAAAACAACCCTGACATTCTCTGCTCAGCTCTGGATATTTGTTACTGACTTTGATCTCCAATGATAATCTCCAAAGATCCAGGATTCTGGCTCACTTAAAAATTGGGTTTACTTTCAAACTTTGCTGTTAAGTCATTATCACCAAATAGGTGGAAGGGCTAGAACCTCATAAAAAGTGTTTTATTTCCCATTACAAGAGTTAGAGTTTAGGCAACAACATTACATAAAGCAAAGCTTGTTTCTTCTCTGCAGCTCAGTTTACTTAGTGGTAAATATATTCTGTGCATTGACACCATGTCCTGTTTGGGTTTTATAACAATCAGCAGGTTTTGTGCAGGTCCCATTATGTTTAGAAAATATCACAATATTTTTAACAGATGCAATAACCAAATAGTTGTGAAATGGCCTAAAGCATCTTTTCTTGAGATAAAGACCACAGTCCTCATCATAGTTAATGGACTCATCTGGCAAGTAGGGAAAAAAAGTCAGTTTTTCTTCTAGATTTTCTTCTTTGATATTTGTTCTTGGCAGGATTATTTCTAATTAGATTGTTCTTTTTCCCAGTCTCAGAAGGGACACATAGAGTGAGTGAACAAGCAGACTTCGTAGCTCATGCATATGAACTGCAGCTAATAAAGTGCACTGACACTGCAGCTAAATTTGCATTTTTAAGAAGTCCATTGTCACGACTAATTGCATAATTTCCTTTGTTATGTGAGAATGTTATGGGAGCAATCTGTGAAAGACTCTACATCAAACTTCAGATTATTTGGACTTTTATTATGGTTAAGTTTATGAATTTGGGGTATGATCTTGAAAAGGTGCTCAGAAGCCTGAGGTGAGTTTAGCTTTTAGTTGAGAGGGCTACATTAAATATTCTCTCATACTTCTCTTGTAATTTAAATGGCACCATATCACCTGTATTATAAAAAATTGTTGGGGTATCAGAATCTGTTTCTTTCTTCCTGACATTTCCATTGTTATGAAAAGCAAGTTGAAATCTCATGTCAAAGAAGTTGGAAAATATGGTTGTGTTCATATTTAAACACAAGCAAAGCAACTCTAAGCATGTTTTCTCATTTCTACCTTGAATAAGTAAAAACCATTCCTGGTATTTTCTGGGGAAGATATCTACCAAAATCAATGAACAGGTTTGCCTGAAGGGCTGCAAAAGTAAATGCACCAGGGAACCTTTCTGAATATTTATGTAAAGCCCCCATTGCTATGCATTCTGTGGGAATGTTATATATGAGGACAAATGGGATCAACATTTGGATGCTGAAAGTGATACTTGAAGAGGATGAGATCAACTTAGCATTATGAAGTTGGGTTGGAAACCTTTTGGTTGGCTGCAGCATGCAAACCCTGATTGCTTTGTGTTACTGACACTTATAACAGTGTTGTGAGGAGGTTTCAGTCAGTGCTCAACTGGCATTTTTTATACAGAATGGAGCTGATACAAACTTGTAATTTTCAGTTTGTGGGATGTTCTGAATTCCACGTTTTGTTTTCATCTCAGGATACAATGCAATGCAATTTCCAAAGCAATTCTCAATGAAGCTTTTCTTAAACTGGCACATTGCTGGCAAAAATGGTGTGTGATAGCCCAACATAATTTTTCCTGTGGCTGCTTTGCTGTGTAGAATTTCATTCCGGTGTATTCTGGGAAACTTCAAGTATGTAACTCTGTGTCCTCTGTCCTTTGGGAAACAATATGACACCGTTGTCATAAAACATACAGGACACGATGAACACACTAAGTTTTACTTCTAAAGGTTCGTAACAAAGTTGCAATTTTACCTTTTATTTTTGATTTTTTGTATTTTCCTACATTTTGGATTGCAAAGTCCATTTAATGGCCAAATCCTTTATTTTCATTGCCATTTTCCCCGCATTTTCAGGAAAAACTTGTTGGGGTGTAAATCTTGGATCATGACCTCACTGTGAGGCATCTGCTCTATATCTGAAAGAAGAGAGATCTTGTCCCGGAACTCACCATCTCTGTGAAGTTGTTCTGTGGCTCTGTTTGACAGAGAATGGTCAGTCACTACGGTTGTTGGGGTTTTGGGAGGTTTTCTTTTGTGTGTGTGTGTGTGTTCTTTTCTTTTCCTCTCGAAGAATTTTTCCCCATGTTAAGGCACATTACTGGGTACTTAAGAGAATCAAAGGGCCTAGCCAGCCACAAGGGAGGGGCCCAATTGTCCCTTTTTGTCTTGGGGGCATCTTCTCAGGTGGGGGAGCGGAGACATCTCGAGATCTAGAACTGGGAAAAGAAGTGGGGTGGAGTGCTTGGGATTCATTGCTCTCCTGGCGTTTGGAGGGAGCGGAGACTGCAGTGACCGTGGGGAGAACTCATCTCACTGTGAGGCCGTGTTTTCTGCTGTTTGGCCTCCTGCCCTGCCCCCGCCATCCCTTCGCTGCTGCTTCTGGAGCTTTCGCTGCGCCACAGCACTGCGGGCACCACCCCTTGCCTGCAGAGGGGTCCGGAAGTCTCCGGCTGCAGCCTCGGAGTTCTGTGCATCTCGCCTGCCACCCAGGATTTTCTTCTGCATTCATCCTTGCCTTTCCAGCATGCTGCTCCCAGGAAATCCTGCTAAAGCACCAGGACCGGCTGCCCGGGGGCTGCTGAAGTTTTCTTCCTTCCCTTCCCAGTTTGGGCAAGTCGAGCGATTCCCCCGTGCTCCCCGAGCTCGCTCCGGAGCGCCCCTGCCGGCTGTGGCCGTCACTGCAGCAAAGGGGAAAGTGCCTGACAGCCCCGGCGGCTGTCACTGGGGTCTGGTTTCTGTTGGTTGTTACTGCCTTAGTTATTGTTGTTTTGCTTTGCCTTGTTGTACATATATATATATATATCAGTAAAGACCTGTTATTCCTATTTTCTCATATCCTTGCCTGAAAGCCCCTCAATTTCAAAATTATAATAGTTCGGGAGGAAGGGGGTTACATTTTTTTTTTCATTCCGGGGTGGGAGGGGGACTCCTGCCTTCCTTAGTAGACACCTGTCCAAACCAGGACAACGGTCATGTTAGATCTTACCTGGATTTATAGGTTATCAGTTGCTGCCTGGGCAAACCTTTCTGCAAAACCTGCTGAAAACTGCTGCCCCCAGTATTTCTGTTATATTGCCAGGTGCAGCTCTTCAGTGACATGGATGTGTCTTGAAGCCCAGATTTCACATGCTTACATAGATGAAAATGATTTTATATGGATTTTTAAAATGAAAGAATTATTTTCTTAAACGCTTCCTGTAAAATTGGATAATGTGACTTATTTTAACGGTGGGAAGTAGAAAAAAGAGGAAAAAAAAGAAGCTAAGTGTACTGACTTCTATGAAATTTGTATTCCTAAGGCAATGATTCAAAGTAACTTATAATACTTACTTTTATCAGCGAACACAATTAAAAAATTTTCAACCTCTCTTTCTGTGGCACTATACAGTATATATTTTAGTTCCTCTGGCAGTCATTGTTAATGCAACTGTACATTAATTCAGCTGTACTCCACAGGTGTTGATGAGAGCACAGTATGGTGTGCGTGGTGACTTTCCCAATCCTCTTGGCACATCCATTCCCTGATCTGTGCCTCAGCCTCTCACAGGGTGCCATAGGAGTAAATGTCTATGAAATGTTGATGGACATTCCTCAGTTGTCACGTTGACCATGGAGAGAGACAATTATCTACGTTGTGGCCTTAAGATTTGGTACTGTTTACCACACTCAGATGTTAGGGCTGAAGAGCCATAGTATCTCTGCTTTCTGTTTGGGCTAGAATTTAAACTTGGAAAGTAAGAGTAGTGAGACTCTTTTCGATGACCATTTTTAGTGGCAGGGTAGGTTTTAAATAAATTTTTTTTAATGACTATTGATTATCTTTTGGTTCTTATTGATAAATATCAAGGGAAAGGAAACAGTACTTGTTCATCTGGTGTGCAGGAAGTGTGAATTGACACAACTAAGTGGCTTTTAGGCAGTAGATCCTTATAAATAATTACATAAGTTACTTTAACTTAATTTTACTTAATTTAAGAAACAATATAAAATGTGGGTACTTAGTCAACTTGCTTCCGAGAAAGAGGAAAGTTAGGGCATGTAATAATATGTTACATTTAGAAATCCATAGAAACATGACTTTTCATTGCTTTCATTGTTTTCCTACTATTGCATATATTAATTATATATTTTCTAATTTTTACCTTTTATTCTGTCTCTAGACGAAGTCACTCTCTTGTAGTCTGTGACTGTCAATTCTTCCCTTTAAGAACAGATTATTGACCATTTTTTGAGTTTACTGTTGGTGAAGAAGCCATTTAAAATAATTTTAGTAGGGCTGGCTAAAGTCCGTGAGTCACATGCTATTCGAGCTTTTTATCTTATTGAATTCAGGAGCTGAAAGTGACATAGTAATGAAAAGTCAGAAGGGGGAGAAGTGGATCAATATATTGCTGAATTCTTATTGAAATTCTCATGCTTAGACTGTTCTGGGTGGGTCTTTATTTCTGCTTAACATTTGCTGAGTAAAAGTCATTGCCCTAGAGACGCAAGATTTATTGACACACAGAGATGAAAATGATTAGCTAAAAGGTTTCTGCACAAAGAGAATCAGAATCAGCTGAAACACTACAGGGTGGCTCATATACAGGAGGCTGAGTTATTTCAAATAAGTTATTAATGTTCAACCTGAAAGCCGAGGTTAATATTACACCAATTGTTTATTCTTTGCTTCCTTTGTAGGGATCATAAAGTTCTGAAAAATTTTCAGAACTATATATATAGGCTTATATATTCTATACACACACGTTCTGCTTTTTAGAGTTCATAAAGGTTTTATTATGCTTCCATAGATTTATTTTCTCATTAAGTAATCTAATGGTTGTTTCTTTATAGATACTAGCTTTTGAAGAATTGACTTTATGGAATGTTCCTGCAGTCCTGACAAAGGTAAAGCTCTGTGACAGTACATTCCGGTTCATTAGGAATCATGCACACTCATTTTTTTATTTGATTTCATATGCCACATACTCAGCATCTTGGTACACCCTATTTAGCTTTTCAAACATCTGAAAAATGTCAGCGTGATTTGGCTTACAGTGCATATGAGTCTGCCTGGAACACAAGGCAGAACCTCTGCTTTTTGGCCTAATGAAGAGCAGGTTTTGTCCTCGGACTTGACTTTCTCTTGACTTTGTGCAGGCAAGGGTTTAGTAAAGTCTGGAAAGCTTAATTGTCAGACAGATCAAATTGAATTGCAGTGTAGTTCAGTGCTCTCAGAAGTCAAACGTAGGGAAAAATTCATCTTCTAACTAGGTGGCATTCAAAAGAGGTTACTGATCTTACTAAAGCTACTCACAAGCCCAGTGTCACATTTTTAGTGATAATCTCTAGTGGCCACCTCTTTGCTTCCTTCATCCAGGTGCTGAATGGACAGTCATCCACAGGAAATTTGTGGCACTCTGTAAATCCCTGCTGTGTCCTGTCCAAGAGCTGGAGGGCTGCCAGCACAAGTGCTGGAGGGTGTTGCCATGTTATATACCAGGTGCTTCCAGGCACAGGGCCTGGCATAAGCAGGGAAAGTGCTGGAAGCTGTGCCAGTGCCCTGCTGCCCCGAGTCAGAGCTCACTTTGAGGAAGGAGAAATCTCACTGTTGAGCTTGTCTTGACCAAAGGACAGGGCTTCATATATCTTGCTGTTTCTCCTTATTAAATCTGGAACATTCTAAGCAAAAACTACTAAATAAAAAGGTTTAAATACAACTCACAATTCAGAGAAAATGAGATGAAAGATTACTGAACACCAGACAAACCTGGAAGTATTGAATAATTATATATAGTGTTGCAGGTAATATTGTAGGAAATTCAATTCTAGTTTTCACACAGGTTTTAAAGCTCTGAGCAGGTTTTATTTTGAAATAGAAATGATTAAATGTAATTTTTCAATAGTTTTACATGATTAATGTAACAGGCTGATTTTCCTTTGAGTACATCATAAATACCATTCATATTGGTGTGCTATATATGGAAAGTTTTATTGCTGCAGCACTTTATGAAATTATTCTTTGGGAAATTAGAGATATTCAATGAATAATTCAAGGGAAAGAATAAAACAAAATCTAATAAACTCTGCGTATGACCGAACTTAGACGTTATTACGGTAATGTGTATACACAAACCTCGCTGTTACTGTGGAAAAATGATTCAAGTAGAGACTGACTTTTGTAGGAAGAGATGTTTCCACACTTTAATTGTCAGAGTCGAAAACAGAAAATTATTAACTAATTGATAACCTGAACACCAATCACGCTTTCTTTTCTTTCCAGGGAAGTAAAGAGCAAAAGATATAAAAGATAAACTGTTGAGGAAATACTGGAATTTTGCCAGGGGTTCCAAGCATTATAATATTTTCTGTGAGTCTAAAGTACTCCTGTAAATCAGAAAGTTAAAAACCTTGAGGAAAGTCACATCTTAGAGGATTATACCAAAAAGTGCCTGTACCCTTTTCTCCCTTCACTACTTTGGGGTAACTAAAGGGGTGAGGCAAAGGTGGTTACAACAGGCGGGGAATGGAAATGAGAAGAACGGTGTGGTCTTGACTAAGCTGGGAAAAACTGGGGCAAGTAATGAGAGAGACTGAGCAGGTACCATCTTGGTGTTTTCTTTTGTGTACAGCTGCAACCCAATTTCCTGCCAATATTTAATTACTGGGCTATGGAAAATATTCCATAAAATCTTTAATGTGTGCTTTAGACTGGTATGATGAGTCCCTGCCACGAACATCTTGTTTAACTCCTTACAGGAGCCTTGGGTAACTAGAAAGTGCACAGAAGGGTACACCCAAAAGCTTCTCACATCTTTTTACATTCTCACCATCCTAAAGGACAATGGATCAGGGCAAGAGAGGGGTATTTCCTTCTCAAAAGGTAAAGCTGATTTAGCACCATGCTCCTGTGCTTAATCTGCCCTCGGGATTTTGTGCTCTCCCCCTCCTCACTGCACAGATGTCCTGCAGAGCCTGACCTCCTGCTTAGCATAGAGGGGATATGAATGCCTGTGGTATCTTCATGTTATACACTGACTTTAGAGACAGTTTTAGGTAAACCACCCCCCCATCACTTCAATGGTCCTTGAGCCTGGGAAAAGGACAGAGTCTAAATCTAGCCCACCCTGTATTTCAAACAGCTACAGCAGTTTCAGACATATATTCAAAAAAATAAAGTCCTATAGCTCCCCTCCCAGAAATTTCCTACAAATATGTCCTATTTTTCTGTTTTATTTGGTATATAACATGGCAACACTTCTTCAGTGACTGTAAATCAAAGTAACACCAAGGATTTTAAGAGCAGTATATGAATTTATTCCAACTAGTGGGCTCATGATTAACTTCAGTGGTCCCAGGGAGATTAATGTTAGCTGGAGGGTCTAATCCACTGATTTCAGTGGAGCTGTCCAATTTACTCCAGGTGGAGAGCTGCCTGCATCCTACCAGTATTTCTTTTGAATTTGTTAAACTAAAAGTAGTGATCCCAAGACACAGGAAAAAAAATTACTAGTCTGACATGTGGATGACTGTCATGGATTTTCCTTAACCTGAATGGATCTTGAGGTATGGAACTGAGTCTTGCTCTCTCCTTACTGTAGAGGCCCAGCTCTTCAACTGGTCCCTAACTTGAATCAAGTGAACAATCTGACTGCAGCTGAACCAGACATGTGCCACAGGACTGCGATGCTGCTAAAGTCCCTCCACTGAAAACAATTGACAAAGTTCTCTAAAACTGATGTAAATGAGAGTAAGATCAAGTTCTTTTCTGTTAGTGTTTGCTTGTATTAGAAAAGGGGTGAAAAAAGGGAATGGTGAAAAAACAGGTAACAAATGTTTTCATTTACCTGAAAAATGCACTAGTGCTTTTTTGAATTGCCTCCTGATTTGTTATGAAACTCTAAAATTTTTATTTTTAGTTCAGTTTCATGACTAATCACAGTTTGGCATATATGGAAATTTGTGAGTGTGGGGGAATTGATGTGCAGTAGTTTTTGTTCTTTCCCCTCTTCAGTTTGAAGATCTGCATGTTGATGTATTTATTTTGAATTAAGGTTTATTTCAGTAAGCTGAGGGAATTGTTATGGTTATTATGAAAGGGCCTGGTATATATGTAAATGAAAAGCAGAGAAGTAGGGGAAAGGAACTAATTTGCTATTGGAATTTGAGGATAAGTTATCTTGGTCAAAGCTTCTAGATAAATATTATTCCTCATAGCAAACCTGTTTCCTCCTTGTCTTAATGAATTCTTGTACTGTAAATTTGTGTAAGGGAAATTGATTTAGAACACCAACATTAGTTTAGTCAGTCAGTTTATATGTTACAGGAATATTTTCTGTTATAAGCAGGGTAACATATGTCCACCTTATTTTTAAGGAATTTAGGGAAACAATATTCTTGTTGTCAATGTGTGATGACTGGATGAAGATCTGGGTTTTAAAGTGTAACTAATTTTTATTTCGATTTATTTTGCTTGCAAGGATTTTCCTTAGCCAAACTGCATAGAAATGGGGTTTTAGGAGACTTAATTCTTTAGATATAGTATAGGGAAAGTGCTTGGGTTTTTTTGTTCAAAGAAAGCTTGTTTCAATGTGAATTACTTTGATGCAGTGTAAACAACACGCAGTGGGATCAGTTATCAAAAAGGTGGCTTTCTAATGCAAGTTAAAGGCTGAAATGATGAATTCCACATCTGTTAAACAGACTTAATTTCTGGTGACATTATAAACTGAAAAGGGCAACAAGCTCCTTCTTCATCACACGCAGATCTCTCCAAACAGATTACAATTTAGAATGTGTTCAGAATTGAAGATAAAAGTGCTGAATGGTCTGAAGAATGCAAGTTACCCTGTTAGGGGAACACTTGCTGACTTTTTTGTCTTTTGGCTCACTTTCGTGACAGATACTGCTGGATGCAGTTTTACAGTTATAGAGATGGGCTCTTGGAGCAGATACTTGGAATCAGTAAATTTCTACAGTAATTTGCATTATATGACACCTGGCAAGAGTCAGTCTCATGTTTTGATATGTTAATCCACTGCATGGTTGAAAGATATGAACATGAAAAACATACATTAATCGTAATTTACCATTAATAGGTCCTATGGAGGACACAATCAAATTTCTTACGTCAGGATAGGCTATGGAATTATTGCTGGTGTACAGTTTGAAGGAAGCATTGATAAATTATAACTGAATCCATTACATTTATATATCTATGTCCAAGGTGCAAGAAAAAATTAGCAGAATCAAGTTTGCAATGCAGCCTTTCTGAGGATGCTGGACAATGAAATGCCAGCAGCTTTGGTGCATTCTGTAACAATTACTTTGGAACAGGACTTCCTAGTAGTGGTAATCTGCCTCATCTGTTTCACAGATACACTTTTAGTTCATTTCCCTCCAACCCCCTTTTCTCTCTTTAAGGCAGTAATCATATATCTACTATTTCTACTTATCTGATGAATCTGTTATAGTACTCATCTAATCATTTCCCTTTCTTTTTATTGCTTATGAATGATGAGATATATTCGAACTTTACAGCTAAAATTAATTTGGAAGATAGTTTTTACAGCTGATTAGTTTTATATTCATTTCTGAACTATAGTTCATGTGCTACTAGTTAAAATACTTCGTCATGGATACATTTCCAAGTCTTTTGTTTAGTGATATTTTCAAAGACATTACAATTGTTCCAAAGCTTTCTCGCAGAAAAATACACTTATGGAATAGGCCTAGGCCATTTGTTTATCTTGTGGTTTTCATAATCTGTACCAACTCTGTTCTATATTTTCAGAGAAGTTTTTTCTCTTCCAAAAAGATACTGCTTATTTTACATAAGAGCCAGCTCTGAACCACTGTAAATTAGCAAGGTAGCATCTGTGGAACAACCACACGTCCTCCTCAGTGCATTCATCTCAACTGTTACCATTTCTCTGAACCCGAGGAAACACAGGTCAGGAAAACATGGCTATAAATGCACCACACCTTGACCCTTCCAGAACTGCATACCTGAGAAGCATAACAAGAATTTATAGAATAAATGTTCTTTTTAGTATGTTTCTACTAAATACACACTGCAAAGTCAGAGCTAAGAAAAGGACAGCAAGAACTCTACTTAGAGAGCCTGACTTGTTTTCCAGCGTTGTTATTTTGTAGTTCTTCCACTTCATTGCAACAATCTTCTGAGTTATAACTCCCCATCCTCACAATTCCTTTTGTAAATATCGTAATTGACCACCATTCAGAAAAGTGTGATTTCTTCTTGACATATGTACTGAACGGCTCAATCGTGGGCCTGGCATTGCTCTGATACAAAACTGGCTTCAAGGTTTGCAGGCTTTCAAAATTGCAGCACAATCCCAACATATCCCAACATTTTGAAAACAAAGATTCAACAATATTCTAATATCACTTAAAGGAATGTGCTGAGATCTTTGTGCCTTTTGAGAGAGGGAATGTCAGCAACTGGAAAATCTGAGGGGTCAAATCTTTAACATGATTATACTTTGATAATTTCTTCCTTCCTTTTTTTTTCTTCTCTTGAGGTCTTAGTTCTGTCTTTTACCTTACACTTGTGCTCTGTACATTTTAATTAAAATCCTTTTCTCAGAGTAGGAGGGAAATTTTAAGTATGAAATTTTAATGAAATGCTTATTTTGATGAAATATGTACACTTTTTCATACTAGTAAACATTTTTCATTGTCATTTTGGGACAGCAGGTGCTTGAAGGGCTTTTGTTTTATATTTTCAATGGAAGTTTGATGTTATTTGATGTAAATATCTTCTGACAAGCTAAAGGTATCACTGGGTCATAGCAAAGGTAGTCACCCAGAGGACAGATTCACTGAGGTGTGCTGTCAGACTCATTTTCCATGCGGCCAATCATTTAATAGGCAAGATGGTATCACTCCTGTTTAATAAAATGAGTTTTACATTGCAGAACCAACAAAGAACATTGCAGAGTTTGACATTTACTGTTAGGACAGAGAGAAGAGTGATGCAGTTGCTAATGACTATGTTGTCACCGGGTGTCTGAGAATCAAACATTATAGCAACAGGTTTTCTGCTCAGTCCTAATGATTCTGTTTCAGCAGTGAATTGATGAGCAAAACAGAAGCTAATGGCCTATTCAGGTGTACCTTTTAGTCCTACAGAGCTTATTTCTGAGAAAATCTCTGTTTTCTGAGTAGGCTGATAAAATTTTAGGTGGTTATGACTTTATAGCCCATTTTAAGTATCCACTTATATGTCTTGGAAGAGCAAGCGGGTTTTAATGTAAAATGCAATGTGGCAAATGATTATAGAGGGACAGCTGATGGGAAGACTGAGGTCTAGTAGCCAGTCCCATGCCTTGAGTTCCATCCTCATGGTTTATGAGTAGAAGGACCTTCACGCTGTTTGCCCGGTATATTACCATAAAAAAATATT
>VYZQ01054929.1:32177-107977 GCA_013400655.1 Mystacornis crossleyi | reverse complement strand
CACCAATCAAACACATGGACACAGCTCCTAGATAAGTAATGCTGGATTCACTCCAGGGGCTTCTGTTCTGTGTTAGGACAAGTTAACCCAGTAGCTTCTCAGTGTTCTATATTGCTCAGGACAAGAAGCTGTAAATGCTCTTTCTTGCCAGTGTTGCCTTGTGAGCGGTTGATGATTTCATTTTGGTCCTTAAATTTGATATGCACTTCTCCTGCATACTGAATTGTATGAATTGAAAAGCGCTATGTGACTTACAACTCCTAACAGAGTAACTATTCAAAGGATGCAAGAGAGGTTGGTGCCAGAGAATAGGTATATATTTTTTATCTTAGAAATTAAAGACCTATGGAAGTAGCACTAGAGATACTCTTCTCTGTCTACTCAGGAGTCAGACACAATTTCAGTTCTTGTGTTAAAATTATCCCTTTCCTTACTACAAACCACAAATTCTACAGAAACCAGAGGAGAATAGCATTTTAAGTGGTTATAGAATGGAAAACAGTCCCGTGCAAGCATGGTAGAGAGTATAAATCAACTCTGAAAACCATGGAAGAGGATTCCACTCATGTGGAATGATTCCACTCATGGAATCATGGAGTTGGAGTGTCATGATTCCAGTCATGCCACTGAGGTGAAATCTGTCATCTAGTAAGTGGGAATTGTTGTCTGAGGGTGCTGGAAGTCTGATTTCCTCAGCAAGTCCTCTATCCTCTTAATATACTGCCATTAGGAAAGAGGTGGACAATAACCATCTCTGCTGTTTTTCATTCTTGACTGGAAATAGCACTGTGCTGAGCTCAGTAACTTTCCATGTATGCTAAAAATGCAGCTGCCTTCATGAAGCCATTCCACGTAGGATTAAAACAGTGTCACAAAAATGGTAGGTGTCTGCATATGCTCAGATGATGAAGAGGTGATGAGTAGTTTACATGGCTTTGCTTTTTTGGAACATGGTGCTCAACCCCCAGCTAGATCATCCTCTAGTACCAGTACATCCATATGCATACCTATAGGATCTAAGATTTATCACAGATATTTTTAGGCAAGAATTTACATTAAATGTCACACTGGTATTTACTGTAAGAGTCATCTCTGGACTTAAATTTTCTAGCGATTGAATAATCTGTTTTTCAGGATTGTGAGAAGAAAGACAAAAGTGAAATATGACAGCTAACTTTTAAAAACAAACAAAAAATCCACATATTGGGCAATTCAGCTGACAAGCTTCCCCCTTCATTATGGGGGATTGTAAAAGGACACTTCTCCCAAGTTTCCTACCCTTTATGGAAAATTATGCAGAGATTAATACTGCCCACTGACATGATATCACATCATATTATACTTCATCCCAAATCTAAGAGTAGTTGCTCAAGCAAGCCAATACTTAAAAATAGACTTTGTTATACACATACAGGTAAGTCTTGTGAAAGAATAAAGGAAAATTTTTCACTAGTTTAGGAACATTCTACCTAGGAAATACTACATAAAATTCCTCCTTATGCTATTTTGAACACATTCTTACAGCCTTTTTTGGTGTCCCACGCCTTTTGGTATGTGGAGCCAACCTACTAACAAAGAAAGTATCAAGATAGTAGTTGTTCAGCTTTATCACAACAGGAAAGCTGCAGTTCAACACCATTTTAGAAATGCTGATCAATAACATTAAAACAATCCCCTAAATCTCAGTGATGGTAAATAACCCCTGCAGTCTTCATAAACAGATTGGTCTGCTCTATTTTGCTCCCTGCTTTTCAGCACACAAGAGTTCACTATACTTGAATTGCAAATGAGTGGCATAAATGTTAAAAATGTTTCTGCCTGTTATTTTCATTGGCATCAGTCTCGGCAGTGTTTTGGAGATTGAAGAGATTTCACAAACTGCAGCAGGGCTGCAAGGAAACACGTATTTCCCCAGTCTGATTGCCAGAATGGAGAATTAGTTTTATTCAAGCCCTTGATTCTTCCCAACAATCCTCACTGGCCTGACTAGGGATCTGGTCCTTAACAGACCACTGAGTACCACTGCAACCATCCTCTTTATACTCCACGATGGTCATCAGCATCCTGTGTGTTCCAGCCAGCTGGAAGAGACTTGTCTAAAAGCTTCACAGGACGCTTGTTGCAAGTGCTAACCAGGCAACACTGTGGAAAAAACTGATGTGGGCAAAATATGTGACTGGGCCCCAGTGCGCGCAGAGACAGCACGCCCAGGTGACTGCTTTCTATATAACACAGCTTACAAAACAAACTGGAGCGGCCACCTAAGCAGTGGCTGTGAAATAAGGCAGAGGACTGCTTAGAGACTTGAGCTATTGGTGCTACACCAGGGGAGGAGACTGGGAAGTTAGCTTATACTCTTAGAGAACTTTTGTGCATTGTAGGCACATTTGGTTAATCAACATTTGTCTGTATTCTGTAATTTAGAGCAATTTCTTCAGGCTGAGGAACCCACATCTGCATCTTCTGGCAGAGTAAAGGCTCCTGCTGCCTGCCAGGAGGGCTGTTAGGTCCAACACACGTGAGGATTGAAGCATTTTTTTTCCTTCAGGAATGGTGCTGCCAGTTGCAGTGCTGGGGATATAAAGCTATCTCAGAATTCGATGTTGGTCTCGAAGATAGGACAAAACAACTTTCTAAAAAAACAGATGTGACAGTTACCACTCCATCACACCAAGGCCTCCTGGTGTAGCCTAACAGCAGTGAGATGTACAGAGATGCCCACAGCAGAGCCAGGGCCACGCTGCTGACACAACCTCCCGTTCAAAGAGCCTCAGGAACACAGATCTGATCATCAAAATTACTTAAAAAGGTGATCTTATCCTTCATTCCATTAAAAGAATCATCTGTAACTCCACTTCTGAGAGGAAAAGGTTAAATCTGAACAGCTTTTTATGCCAAATTCTCATTTTAAACACAGTTTGTGTCCATTGGTACCTACAACTAATTCATGCAACAGCAATGATTTTTATTTTTTTTTTCTGCCTGAGAAAAATTTACACTAAAATGTGGAATAAGGCTATGTAAAAGGTAAAATAAACAAGCCATCCAAGCCAGTGCTTGCCAAGAAAATAAGATCCAGCACTGGAATTCTTTGTACTGTTGAACCACTCAGTCTCTGGTTTTCACATTTTCAGCTTGTGCAGATTCTTTTTTTTTGTAAACTCAAATATTCACTGGGACTGGGAATAAAAGAAAAGGTATGGCTAAACCCTTCTTCCATCCAGCCCCATTCCTTGAGTAATTAGATGTAAAAGAAATAAACTTGAGAAGTCTCTCTCTTCCAGCAGTCAGAGTATTACAAAATAAATTGCAGGTAATCTATAGCAACAGAACTGTCCATTTCTCCCAGGCAGATGAAATATAAAATATGCAGTAATGCTCAGAGCCCTTGCTAATTATTTAACAGAGGGATTTTCCACACAAAACACATTTAAAAATTGAAAAGCTTCACTAATCCTGACCAGAACATTTAAAACAAGATTTCTATCAGTGATGTTTTAAAGCAGAGGACTGCAGTGACCCCATCTTGTAGCCTGAATTCAGATGACTCCTACACAGTGTTATAGACCCTTCTGCAAAATGTATTCTTAACAGGAAAAATGACAGTATTATGTATCACTTGTCCGGAACAGAAATGATTTCTAAAAATTGGCCAGGAAGAAGCAGTGTCGAGACTGGGAAAGGATTTCCAGATGAGTTCTGTCTCATCTGAGCTTCAGTTACTCACATGCCTCCTGGTTTCTCCGTGTCTCTGTTTACCCAGCTTTAGCAGTGATCTTTGTACACCCTGCAAAACTCTGAAGCTGAGGTGCTGCAACACACTATCATGTTCAGTGAGTATCATTTACAGTAGTATTTTATTGCTCATCATTCAGCATCCCTTTCCTTAAGCATCCTAAAATTTGGGAGTTGTTTTTTTCCTTTTTTGATGGAGCTGCACCCAGCTGTCCCTATCTTTCTCTTTAGAGCTGATGTCATCACTTCATCACCATCCATCCATCTTCCCCTGCAGTGTGTGCTCCTTTCCCAGGGGCTGCAAATTTCACCTGCCATTAATTCACCATATTTGTTTAGGAGGAAAAAAGATAAAACCATGAGGAAATGTTGACATAACTATTGGCCTTGTTTCTCCAGACCTTTCTTAAGATGTGTAGGACTAAGTAAGGGTCAGGGATTGCAGTCTCTCAGGGTAATAAAAAGAAAACTAGACTGTCCTAAGATAAGGAGAGCAGAGCACTCAAAGAGATTCGTGGGGAAGTTATCAAGTTTCATGCCTAAAGATATTTGCATAATTTGGGTTTTTACCAGGAAAGAGATGGGGAGATTGGATCCTGCTTTACGGTAGTAAAATCATGGGATGGATGAGATGAACTCCTCACATTCCTTTCTGCCCCTGTAAGTTTATGCCATAGTTGCGAAGTCCAGAAAGATCAATTCGTCTTCCACTTACAAATATTAGCCTCTTCCCCTCCAACCCCCTGCCAACAGATTTAAGGTTTATACAGCTCCAGGGTGAGGACTCTGTCCATTCCAGCAGTTCTTGTCCCCAAAATACCCAAGTTCCTTTTACAAAGTGAACCACATCCCATCTTGCTGAGTGGGGTTGTTTTTTTACCACAAATGCAACAGGCCACATTAGGGAAAAATTTCTTCTCGAGTCAGATCTAACCATTAGTTCTAAGCATTTGAGCAAGATGAACGTGTCAGGAGCAGGGCCACCATGAACACCTCTGCCCAGCTTTTCATCTCTTGCTAATGCTGATTTGATATTTTAGAGGAAGGTAACACTTCCCCAAGTCACCCTGGAAGTAACAGAGCTGGGAACCATGGGGAAAAAGCTCAGTCAAAACAACAGAAAATATTCCTGATCCTTGCCAGTAACTCACAGAAAATCTGGAGTATGGTGGCATTGAAGGACAAATGCAATTCATAAATTTCACACTGAGTATAGCAAGTTAATCTTTATTCCAAGCAGCTTCCCAAGTAGGAAAAACAAGGAAATGCCAATGGGACTGAACAGGCACATGGAGTCAGTTCCTGAAAGGGGCTCTCGCATTCTTCCATCTGACTCTCAGTGGAAGAATGTCCTTAAAAGAAAATCAGATTCATCTTGAGGATGACAAGTTATGGTATGTCATCCCCCCCCTCACAGAAGCCACCTCCATGATCAGCCTTTTTCTGCTGTCCTCTACCTCTGTTGCCATACCCTGCCACAGCAAAGAAACAAACATGCTTTCAGTGACAGCC
This sequence comes from Mystacornis crossleyi, assembly GCA_013400655.1. Lineage (NCBI taxonomy): Eukaryota > Metazoa > Chordata > Aves > Passeriformes > Timaliidae > Mystacornis > Mystacornis crossleyi. Next base: position 102,730 of record VYZQ01054929.1, on the reverse strand, counting down.
TCTTTCCTCCTGGCTTTTGGTCCCAATATCCTCATGATAAATCTTCTTTGGCACCAGCAGTGTTCAGCTTGGTGACCTCCTCTGCATTCATCTTAACCATACCACGGAATTGCTTTTAGGGAACCACTTTCACATGTCACCATAAGTCCTTTTGCAGCCACATAGCTGAACACACATTTTTGGGCAAACAAAATGCCTGTACTTATGTAGGCCAAAAATCCATGGTCACAGCACACATCCATCTTCAAACAGAATATCTTGCAGTTGTGTGTTCGCATCAGAGGTGACACACCTTTGTGTAAAGGAAGATGCCTGTATTTTGGTCACATCATGGATAAGTTTGGATTACAGTCCCAGGGACAGCGATTCCACCATGTCCCTAGGCAGTCCATTCCAATGTCTAATCACCCTTTTTGGGCACAGCTGGAGGCCATGTCCTCGTGTCCTGCCACTGGTTACCTGGGGAAGAGACCGACCCCAGCTGGCTACACTCTCCTTTCAGGTGGTTGCAGAGAGCAATATGGTCTCCCCGAGCCTCCTTTCNCGCCGCTCCCGCGCGCCCTCCCCGGCGCTCCCCCCGCGCCGCCCGCGCTGACATCACCGGGCAGGATTTAAATAGCTCCGCAGCCGCTGCTTCCCGGATACAGCGCGCCCCATTGGCCGCCGCCGCAGCCAATGGCCGCGCCGCGCCGCTGCGCTCGGCCAATGGCGGGGCCGCGCCCGGCGCGCGCCTCCCCTGTCGCTAAGGGAGGGAAATACAGCGCGGCGCGGCGGGCTGTCAGGTGCGCCGGGATGCGCCGGGAACGGGGAGCAGCCGGGGGGCTGCCGGGCTCGGTGGGTGGGTGGGTTCTCCTGCCTTCACCCCCCGCCCTTGTTTTTCCTCCCTGCTAGGCGAGCTCCCCAAGCCAGCCGCGTTACTCGGCGCGGGGAGGGAAGGGAACAGTGTGGAAAGTGACTGTTCTCCGCTTTGTTTTAAACGCTCCGGCGGCGGCGTTTCCCGGGCGGTGAAATGCAGGACGAGCGGCCCCGCCGTGCTGTTTCCTCCGCGGGGAGAGCTTGAAACGAGAGAGAAAGAGAGAGAGAGCGAGAGGGGAGAGCGATCGGTGGTGACTCGGGGGCTGGCCGGGCTGCAGCTGGGGCTCGGCTGCCACAGACGGTGGATTTGTGGGAAGAGGACGGGATGAGAAANTGTAGGCCAAAAATCCATGGTCACAGCACACATCCATCTTCAAACAGAATATCTTGCAGTTGTGTGTTCGCATCAGAGGTGACACACCTTTGTGTAAAGGAAGATGCCTGTATTTTGGTCACATCATGGATAAGTTTGGATTACAGTCCCAGGGACAGCGATTCCACCATGTCCCTAGGCAGTCCATTCCAATGTCTAATCACCCTTTTTGGGCACAGCTGGAGGCCATGTCCTCTTGTCCTGCCACTGGTTGCCTGGGGAAGAGACCGACCCCAGCTGGCTACACTCTCCTTTCAGGTGGTTGCAGAGAGCAATATGGTCTCCCCGAGCCTCCTTTCCTCCAGGCTAAACCGCCCCAGCTCCCGCAGCTGCTCCTCACAGGACTGATGCTCCAGACCCTTCACCAGCTTCATTGCCCTTCTCTGGACTCGCTCCAGCCCCTCAGTGTCCTTCTTGAATTGAGGGGCTCAGCGTCACCGAGGCCACAGGGAGGCACTGGGAGCAAATAAAAGTACAGTGAGGGTCCCTCTCCTTCTGAACAGTTGGAAGAAGTGTTTTTAACGCGGAGAGCTGCCCTTCTGCTTTCTCCGCGAGCGAGGGCTTAGCGCGACACTCGCTCAACCAGCGAGTGTACGCAGCACGCCGGGATTACCCCGCACCCTCCAGAGGCGACACCGGGACAAGTTAGCGGGCAGGGGAGCGGGGCGCTGCCAGGTCCCGTGAGGCGTGGCCGGCTATGCAGGTGCGCCGGGCCGCTGCCGGGCCGCTCCCTGCGGAGGGGCGGCGGCCGCGCTGCTCTNGAGCGGCCCCGCCGTGCTGTTTCCTCCGCGGGGAGAGCTTGAAACGAGAGAGAAAGAGAGAGAGAGCGAGAGGGGAGAGCGATCGGTGGTGACTCGGGGGCTGGCCGGGCTGCAGCTGGGGCTCGGCTGCCACAGACGGTGGATTTGTGGGAAGAGGACGGGATGAGAAATAAACGCACCTGGCCGGCGGTGTTTAGGGAAGCGGGGGCCGGGTGCCCCCGCTGGCTGCCGGAGCCCCTGGACTCCGGACGCGGACCCGCCGAGCTGCAATGGACGCTGCCCGCCGCTGGCCGCAGAGCGGAGCATCCCCGCCGCCGCCGCCGCCGAGGAGGGAGAGCTGCCCGCCCGGAGCCGGCCCGCGGCGCGCCCCTCGCCCGAAGAGGGACCGGGGGTTTCCTCTTCGGCATCGCTCCGGTGAACGCGGGCTGTGCCAGCCGGCCGCCCAGATAGGTTGCGTGGCAGCCACAGCGCGAGCGAATAGGTAAACGCCACTGTGTTAGATGTGCTGTTTGGAGAGGAGAAAAAAAAAATTAAAAAATTAAAACATGCGAGGATGCGGTCATTGGGCCTGGCACAGGGGACGGGGGCTGCGCGGGGAGATGGAATAGCCTCCTCTCCCGTGCCTCGCGCGGCGGCGAGATGCTGCCTAACGAAAATGAAGTCCTTACGTAAGGCGGGCTGGCTGGATGGCTGGATACCTGCTGGGTCCTGCATCGCCAGCCGCTGCCCCGCCAGAATTACCTGGGCTTCTCCCTGCCATGCCGCAGCCTGTCACTGCGGGGCCTGTCCTAAAAGCAGACTTTGATCCGCAGGAGCTCGTACATTTAAGAGCTGCGTAGCATTGTGGAACAAACATAAATCAATTGCATTCCAAACTCAGAAAATTTAACCCATTTCACTTGTTACCAAGCTTATAAGCTTGAGAGGACATTGTACAAATCTACTCTGCTGTCAAGCCATAATAGCATTACGTAAAACATTTCTGCTTGGTTACTGTTTACTGCTTCACACCCTACAAATATTTCTGACTTATTTCTTTCCCGTATCTACAGCATGTTAATACGTTGCCTGAATATCCTGAATATGTCGGCCTGCATACTCAAAAGGCAAATGCATGTGTAAGAACTGTAGGCAAAACACAGAACAGGGCTGATACTTTATTTTAATTGATTTCGGTTTCTGGTTCTCCCTATATTTTAGAGCAGGGTGATAAACTTTCTGTCTTGCTGCTTTTCTTCCCCATTCATCATCAAATTAAGAACACAGCTTAAGTCACAGTTCTGTTGGAGAGGATTTTTTTATAAAATCAGAAATTCCTATGCAACATGAAACATTAATTACTGCAGGAGAAGCTGCAAATTCTTGCCGTACAGGCCCCGGTAAAAGTAAAACTAAAAATCAAATGAATGCTTTATCTTTCCCTGAAACAAACCCACCGATTTATCAGACATCTGAGGTGCCTACCTATCTATATCTCTGTGATGTGACGAAGTTTGTGTCAAGGTTTCTTTCCCTTTGGAAAAGGGGAGCCTCTAAAAAGAAATCATTCCCCCCTGTCCTCCCCCGTGTTTCTGTTTCCTCCTTCTCCTTACCTGTTATTCCTCTCAGTGAAAGATAAGGACTGTGAAGCCTTGTTTCCCCTTCTGTTGTTGCAGAACTCCTTGGATGCATCGGAAGTAAGCGCCGGGAGCATTTGGTGATCTTTGTGGGAGGAAGGCACAAGCCACCCAGGCCCTGTTCCCTCCATCTTGAGCCTTCCATGGTGATTTGCAGCAGCAAGGGAAGTACGAAGCACTGAGGGACAGAAGTCAGAATTTAAACCTGACTTCACTTCAGCATAAACGACCACGCAAGTTTCAAATCAACAGAGGACCAGGGGTAGCATAGCAGAAGTACTTAAGGTGCCTATTTTAAAAGTTCTCTTTTGCATATCTAAAGATTAGGGAGCTGTTTAGAAAAGATGATTATACGAGTGTTTTTATTTACTGTCCTAACAGAAGATGATGATCTGCATTATCTTATGTGCATCTTAGATGCATATGTATCACCTTACCGATTTCAGGGGAGCTGTATTGATTGAAGTTAGTAAAGAAACCCAGTGAAGTTTTCAGTAATTGGAAGAATACTCTCCCTCTCTATCGGTCAGATTTGCCCTTCATGTTACTTGTGTTTCATAATCCTCCTAGCTCTCCATTTCGTCATTACAAGACCAGCATCTAGAATGTAAAAAAAAAAAAAAAAAAAAAAGAGAGAGAGAGAGAAAGAGAGAGGACCACCCCCCCCAATCTTTTTTATTTTTCCTGCTATTTATATAAATGTTTAAATAAATTTAGGGCACAAACTGATCCTAGTTTTTTAATAGGCCTATTTAGTTTCATCTACTCACACAGGTATTTTTTAGAACCAGAAGCTCTCAGGAAGAGAATGTGCTCGATGCACCAGAATCCTTTAGGGTTTTGATAAAAGACATGATATCATGAGTATCATCTCCACTTCTGTTATTCTTCTTATATAGTAGCGACAAGATTGAATCACCATTTTTAGCTATTCTTCAGCAGAACTCGTAATCTATCAACGTGTCAGCTCAACAGCAGTTTTCTCTTCACACTAATGTGAACCAGAAGGTCCAGCTATCACTGATTTTGACAATTTTATTTTATCTGAGATTGCATATATTACAGAAGTTCGAAGCAGATGAATTGTAGGGACCATTATATTTTCCTAAAATGTACAAAATATAGATTGCGTCACCTAAAACATGCCAAACTAATTTGTACCGGATAACATTTCTGTGCTTGGTGTTTCATAAGCCTTACGCTAGAAGCACTATTAAATATTTGTGTGCTAAATAACAAGAATAAGATCAAATGTGGGTCCCGTAGTTTTTTGACTGCCTCACATTGCCCTCTCTGTTGTTATATAATGCATCATAAAGAAATATGTGCCTTCATTCTCTTTAAATCACTCCAGCATGGATAGTATTAAGCCTTCCTTCAAGTCCTCGTTATGCAAGTCCTTGCTACTGCTAATAGCTGTCAGCTCTGCATGGTTACTTAAACAACAAGGTAACTGCAGACTTTTTGTGAAGCTCCTTGCATTTCTGGAATTTTCACTGAGGTGGTTCCAGGTGTGTTGCTCTCTTTCTCAGCTATAAACTAAATTATTACTAAAAAACAGGCTTTGCCCCATTAGAATAAAGTCCCATTCATTCCAGTACATCAAAAAGTAACCTGTTTTTCTGTTTAGTTGCCTCTATAAGCACATTATGAGTATCTGAATGCACTTCAGTGTCAAAACAGTGGAATAGACCAGAATGCAGTAATATTTTGAACGTCTGTCGGAGAATGCAAGCATATAGCTAAATACTGAAAAAACACATAGCACAGTAAAAAATCCATGACCAATCTAGCAAAGCTATTAAGTAACAAAAAATCCGTATGTGCGTTAAGTACTATTATTTAAAGTAAAATCTGTGTTAGACTGTATAAGCAGCATTCAAGTGAAATGGATGGGACATCTATATAGAACCGAAAGAATCATTTTTTAAATCTATGATACGATGTTCTGTATTTTCTTACTTGGAAAGTGGAATTTCACTCATCATTTTGTAAATGTATAAAATTAACAACAAGCACTTCAGAGAATTAGGAACACTGCTTGATTCGTGGGATTTTTTTTTCCCCTCTGTAAAACTCAGAGATCATTGGCAGCAAAAAATCGGGAAAAACCTGTCTGGGTTTTCCAGTATCATGTAGATCTTTTCAAGTACTCTGTCCTTTAAGATGGCCCTGGTTTAAAAGAGACTGAAATAGGAATATCTCAAAATTTGTCATACTGACTATACATAAAATAATTTTGCTCCTCCTTTTTACATGTAGAATATGCAAGTTGTAACTCAGTGATGTGTCACCAGGAAAGGGGGGTTTGTTTCATCTTGTGTTAGTAGATCTGTTAGTTTAACAATCCTTTATTGCATTTCTACACTTTTTTACCTTTTTGTTGCTTTTATAAATTTGAGGTACTCGCTTATTTGTTTATTTCCATTTTCCTACTTCTAATTACTCTAAAATGTTCAACTGTAATCTGTTCAGATTTTGGTATGACACATGGAAAATATTTTTTTTTAATTCCTTTTGCAAGCAGTAGGTTGGTGGGAGGAGGTCTGCACTGTAAAATAGTGTACCTGCAAAATTGTACTCCAGTGGGAGATTAAATAAGGAAGAGCAGGATGGCTGAGACAAGTCATTTGTCACAGATGTTCATGCAGTTCTGGTGTTTAATTTTAAGACGGATTCATCAAATGTGCTAAGGAGTAATTTCTGTCTGATGTGAAGTTCCCATCAAAGGAAACTAAGTGGTTTAAGTTTGAACCGTGGTTTGAAAATACAGCGAAATGTTACTGGACCGGTAACAGTTTGATTCGGTAGCCAAAGTGGACACAAGGAAATAAATTGAAGAATGCTGTTTTTGGCCTAAAATATGTCAGGAAAATACATCACTAATGTATTACTGTGGAGCAGTGACTTTACCTACAAGATGGTTTTATCTATGAAGCACGAAGATTTTACCACAGGCATCTGAATTATGTAGATTGTAAAGGGTACCGATGCCGTTGGAAAGCAAGCATGAAATGGTGATGTGTGAACCTCAGATATTTGAGCGGCATTTACTGACCACTTTTACAATATTTTGCACGTTTATAACATAAGTTTAGAATTAGTTTTATTTAGTGAAAGTGGAGAAGGTAAGCACTAGCATAATATTGATTTCGGGGTTTTTAGATAGGCCAATTATCATATTTAGCAAAGTACAATAGGAATGAGAAGGCCCAAGACTAAGATTACTTTAAAAGGGAGATTTTTTAAAAAATCAGTATTGGACTTATTCTTAGTTTGTATTAGTTGCGCTCTTTTCTAATATAATTTTTTCTTTTGTTAAGTTCCGTCTCCCTTCAGAAATACTGTGTCCCAGCCCCGAAAAGGAGAAATATAATGGCTACAATTACCTTCTGGTTACTGGAGCAAAACGATTTTTTCCAAACTAAAATACATGCCTTAATTTGCTAGACTTCCAGCTATTTTTACATATGGTATTTCTGAGAAGGAGATCGTAATGTCCATTTTAATGCAGCTTACTACAATATAGCAGCCGTAATCGAGCATTTTTCTCTTTGGTAGTTGGATATACAGAATTGTCAGGCTGTTTGCTTTTAAGTACTTGAAAACTGAATCGGAAAAAAAGTATTTTTGATACGATAACTTTGGCTTTCCAGTCTGTACTTTCTTTTGAGTTTTCTAGGTAAATTCTGCGTAGATTGATTATCAGAAAAATTGAGGCTTACGTAATCAGGACATACATTTTTCTACTGCCTCCCTTCCCCCACCTAGCTTTCATTTTACTATGAAAAATGAAAAATTTTGAAAAGAAAATTACTATGACATACTGATTATACACACATATTCATGGAACTGCACAGCTAAGCTCTTTGTATGTATTTAGTAAAAGAAAGCAGCAAGAAAAATATTAAAACCTTGAGACGGCTAAACTTTAAAATTATAGTAGTCATTAAATAGAGCTTTATCTAATATGCTGTACCTAGCTGTGTAGCAGTGAGTCTTTTTTCTTTGCATAGGGAATTAGAATACTTCTATGTAGTCTTTATTCAGAATAAGAAAAATAAGAACGTCATACCCCATTTTTTTATTCGTCGTAAAGCTGATGCTCCTTCTTAAGCAAGTTGGTTTAATACCTAACTTTCAGAGGATGAGCAGTGATTGTGGTTGACGAAATATAAGCAAATGAATCAGAACTCTGTCCTGCTGGATAATTACAAATTGAATTAACTAAAAAGAATAATATTAAAATTTTATCTAAATATGTTAACATGAGCTCCTACCCATAGGTGGCAGTCATCTTTCACTGTAGCAGGGATGCCAAACTTTTGGTTCACGGTATTCACGCTTATGCTGAAATAATTTTGATGAGGTATGCATATGGGCATAAGAATATACATGTCTTCATTTTGGGAGAGGGGGAAGGAGGTGAAATTAATCATAAAATTAGTTAGTAATTAGGAGGAATCTGAATTGCTGTGTATAGGCAATAACACAAGGAATTATCATATTCTGGAGAAAAACTGGAGGTATTTTTAAAACCACAGAAACACATTTTTTTATTGATCCATTGCTGAGGCTCATCAAAACGAAGTAGTGATAATTCAGAAAGCAGTAGTTAGCCCTACAAATTGAGCAGAAAGGCAAGTATCTTGCCAGCCTTAGTGAACACAACCCCATATCGTGCTCAGTCCTCCAAACCACGTTTCTCTTTCCTCATCTTTATCTGTAAATTTCAGAAGCACGACAGGGTGATGTTGCCCTGGAAATTCCAGCAATAAGGTCCCTTAAATATTGAGCAAATACAGAAAAAGTGCTCTGGGTGAGGGTGCCCTTTCAGTGACGGGGAGCAAGCAAAACCTGCGGGCTGCTGTGCCGTCCTCTGTCTCTTTGCAGGGCTGCCATCGACACCCGTGGCAGCGCTGCACAAGGGGAGGACGCTGCCTGCCCGAACAGAGATCTCTCAGTTTTGCCATCAGCTTTTTTAGGGATTTATGTGGTTTATGGGGATTTCCTTTTGCAATACTACTAAGGAGGCACTTGGGACCCCACCAAAACTGGAGGGGATAGAAGGAGCTAATAAGGCCAGGTCATTTCAGGCTAAAACAAACAGAACTTGTGAAACTACACGTGTCATAGTGAGACGATAACATTCTTCTGAGAAAAGAAGACCGAAACCTGAAATTCAGGAGTAGGTGAAGTTGTAGTCCTTTTTTCTGTTACAGCTGCACTGGAACTCTTTTCAGTTAAGATTAATCTAATATTGTGTCAAGGTAGGCCACCGTACACATTCAGCAGAGGTCAGGAACTAGCATTTTACAAAACAGAAAATTGGAAAAATAGACAATTATGTGGTGCTGTTATGGTGTTTCACTGTGATGCAAGATTAAGAGCTCAGAATTGAGCAGAATGGTGCAGTATTATTAAAACAGAAGGACTAATTCTTCTTATGCAAGAGTCGCAGCAACACACATCATTGTATAAGCCAAAGCAGGCAGTATGACTTCATAGTCACACAGGGTATTTCCACAGACAGACAACCACGATGTGACTAATTAGATATTTGCATATGCATGGCCCCATTTGCTCCCCAACTGTAATAATTAGGAATATTGCACTCCACATTAATTTACCCTCTTGTGTAACACTATTGAATATAAGATAGCAGGTGGTGATAAACTGGTCGGTGACAAATGTGTAAATTTCATATGTGTTTTGAAAATCAGAGCTTTCATAGCCAGCTTTGTCCTTGACAGAGCGGGCAGGGCTGGAGAAGACCTGCTCTGCTGTGGGGCCTGATCCTCTCTATCGCAGGCAGCCGTGTTGCACTCTTCAACTTAACATGCAGAGACACTGGACTCCATCTTGAAGCTACCCCCCACCATCAGCTTGCCTCTGTTCTTCCGTTCCTCTGCATGGTTAAAGATTTCAGATCGTGTGTATCAGGACCAGCTGAACCTCTCACATTCAGCAAGGTCTTTGACTTCAGTTTAAAGAGCATTTCTCTTGCCCGGTATAAAGTCCATTCCGGTCTGTCCTCCCTTGAGTTTTTCAGTTTACTGCCGGAGCCTGCTCAGCCTCAGTTCAGCCAAACCAAACCTGTCGCAGGGAGGGGTGCTTTTCCCTGACCGTATTTCTAACCCTCCTTTGCACCTCCACTTCCAGTAAATCTCTTTTAATCTGCGGGGTTAGAAGTAAGCACAGTGCTCCAGATGAGATGTTGCCAGGGCCTCTTATGGTGGCATTAATACCTTCCTATGCCTCCTATATATAGCAACTAATATTTTGATTTTTACTTCATTTTTTTTTATATTAGAGCTACCTGCTATCAACATCTCAAAAGCCTTGAGGATTGACTGAAACACCCAATTTACCCTTTTTTTATGTATACTGACAGCAAAACTTCTTCATTCCTAGCTTGTGACCTTGACTTTTGCACTATCATACTAGTATTGCATGACAAGGGTGTCAAAAGGCTTTGTTATGAAAGGGTGTCATCACTTTCATCAAAGCCACGGGCTTCCCCTGAATTTCCCGGCATGTCCAGATTTGTTTGGGAATCTCTCTGCTTTGCACGACTACGGACGTGAGCCGGCACACGCACACGATACAGCGCAGGGCACTGCAGGTGAGCTAACTTGGCTCATGAAACAGAGTTGTCTCTGGGATTAGGTTACCTCAGGCACATCACAGTGTGTTAGCTCAGGTAAGCCTTCCAGAATTTGTATAGCACTTCTGACTCGCTGTCCTGCACTGTCTTCATTTGACAGCTCTGGAAGCAAGAGACCAAATTCTGAAATATTTTTACAGGATTAAGAGAAGAGATGGACTTAGTGTCACATTATATTGTTTTTATTGATCTTAGAGGTTAATCTCCAGTTTATAGGTGATGCCTGTGAAATTGAAGGTGAAACATATGTACAAGACTTGTGTGGTGCTCTTGAATAACATCTAAAAGTAAGAATTTTTTTTTTTAAATAGAAGAATCTGGAGGATTTTGGTTATTGTATTTGCGGCAGTTAACTAACATTATCACTGTCTCTAATTAAACAAGCAAAAATCTGTTGGGTTTTTTTTTTTTGCCTTCACTTGGAACTTGCTATGTGGCAGTTTTATTGTGGCATTTTTATATAGCAATTTCATTTGATACATTTTACTTTTGTGCCTGCAGGACAACTAAGAAACTTGACCACTTGGTTTCTCTTTATAGTGAAAATACTATACTGAAGAACTTATTCTTAAGTTTTGTATAGGCAGAGTTCCAGGGTACTGAGTCAAGCTCATAATATAAAATGACTCTCATGCCCATTGTTATATAATATTCCGGCCCCACTTTGGGCAGGCAGTACCCCAGCTTTGTATCCTCAGTTGATTATTCCTTGTTTAAGGCAGTCAGTGAAAGCAACTAGTAAGATCTGTCTGAGATCATTCTTTAAGGAAGTCCACTATAAACGTTCTTCTAGCTTGAGACTTTCCTTTCCAAACTATTTTGCAAGCATTTATTACTATTAAGAGTTAATTTAGCAACTGCTATCCTCCTCAGTTTATTTTTTTTCAAGTAGCATACTAACAAATTTTTTCCTGAAATCCAGTCAGATTAGGTCAACTCACTTCCTTGATGTAGAAAGTAGGGTTTGGTGGGTTTTTGTAAATGTCTGGCTAGTATGCCATAACCTATTATTAGGACAGCTTTGTCGTGTTTTTCTTATTTCCTATTTACCCAATTTTTATCTCATGCTTCCTTGCATCCAAGTTCTTGATGGGCAGTCCCAATTTTTCCTCCTGTTAAACTCTCATTACTTCTGAAATCTTAGTTGAGGTGACTGCTCTTGTGATTGGATTCAAGGACCAAGTTTTCCCACATAGGAATTAAGAAACCCAGAACAAAACTTAAGTTTTTTGGCCATTTCACCTCCATCTAAAGGATTCACAGAGAAGCTCACTCATAGAGATAGTAGTGAAACATGGATTTTCTTGGAGTCTTCAGCATGTAGCTGAGAAGACCATAGACAGAAGAGCCTCTAAATCCTGAAATTTACTCCTCCAAGACTTTCACACTTTACTTCTAGTCCAGCCCAGGGCTGGTCATATCCTGGAGGTTTTATAATGTCTTGAAAAGCATGTGAACATAGCAACTTTGACAAAGTTGTTTACCTACAAGTTAAAAAGCATTCTTTAAAAACCTGAAGTTATACCCCAATGAAGAAATCAGAAAAGAACATTCATCTGGCCTGTTATATACATAAAGCCACTATTAACTGTATCAAAAAGGTATTTTGAAGAAAATCAGCATGGCACAGGGGAAGAAGCAAGCAGCTTTTGCAAAGGGAGGCGGGGCCTCGAAAGTCTCTATGGGGCAGGGAGATCTGGTCAACACACTTAAAAGGAATTAAAAAAAGACATTTGACATCTTTAACCAGAGGCTCTCAAAAACATTAAGCTGCATGGGCAAAGGGGCAGCTTCTCACATGGACAAACATCACACAAAAGAGAGGAAGCAAAGGTCAGAAACAAATGGTCACTTTTTGTGGTGATGGGAGTCCAGTAGCAGAGCCCCTCCACCAGCATGCTCAGAAATGTTCTGTGAAGGGGCAAGAATAAAAGTTACAGAGATTACTGTGAGCACAAAGAGAGGATGAGGGATGAGGCCATGAAGCTTAAGTGACTGAGCAAGAAAGCAGCAGATGAGCCTTGCTGTGGATAAATGCCCTGTGATACACAGAGGGATCTTGGCTGGCACCTACCCCTCCAGAGCAGCATCATGGGGCTCTTATAAATGCTGCCATGAAAATATCAATGCACAGCTTGGCAGTGGTTCAAAAAGCAAGCAAAACGTTAGGAATTGCAAAGAAACGGACAGGGAACAAAATTTTCCAAAAAAATCTCATTATTATGGTGCTGTGTGAAACTCTTCTACCACTTTCCAAGTGTTGCACGTTTCTTTGGTCTGTCTGCCTGTAGTGTAAAGGCATGGCAATGAGCATGTTTAAAAAACATTGCAAAATCAAAGCTAGAAAGCCAATATCAGACAAACAAACAAAACCCACTGCACTAAAGGAAAACAGCAGTTTGCTTCGTAGGCTTCTCCCTCAGCTTCAGAAAAGCCAAAAGGAAAAGAATCCAACGTAAGAGGAGATAGCTATGGCACTACTGGAAACATGCTAAGGGGTGATGAGGGTGAATGTGTAGAATAGTCTGATCATAGTTTGACCCTCATTTGCACCTCTCTTCCCCTCTTTTATCCTCATAGATCAAATCTACTAATAATGGTAAAGCAGTTGTTCAGTGTCATGCTAAAAATCATTGATAAGCAAGAGAGAGCATTGGATCCATTAACCTGTAGTTGGACAGGAAGGGCATAGTTTTCTGGAGGGCTTTTGTTCACAGACTTCAACAGCCCTCCCTGTCACTGCTGCTCAGGGACACGTGGAAAACTGTAGGTGAGGAGAAGCAGGGTTGGATGCACTTGGCAGCTCCTCCACAAGGTGTGGAGGGTGATTGCAGGAACTGGTGTTAAGCCAAGGGTTCTGCCATATGCGTGATGGATAGTAACATTTTTCACTGCTGTAAGGCAGCAGCAAACATTTTAAAGTGTGATGATCAATTTTGTTCTCTAGCATCTAATTGAACATCAGTAAATATGTTATTAAGATGCTTGACAGTGTGCTCTTTTGCAATCAAGGCCAAGATATAGCCAGATACTCATCTTAATCTCTCGAGACACATTTCTAATGAATTTTTACAGTGCCTAGAGGTAAGGTCCCTGGTCTGAAGTGGGACACCTGGATGCTAAAAGCAAATTATAACTAATAATATATTGTGTTTATGATGTCAGAGTGTCATCTAAAGACAGTGGTAAAACCTTGTATAGGCTACTGCTGGAATCCTATTAATAAAATTGCTTACTTTAAATCACTCCCAGGGCATAAGATAGGATGTTCCTTTGTTGACAGTACTTTCCCTTGGATATTTATATTTATGGTCTATCAAGGAACCACCCAATACTGAGAGAAGCAGTATTTTGAAATAACTCCATTGTATTGCAATGTCTTTGTTAACATTCTGTCTTGTGAAGATATGGATAAACTTCCTTTCTGCTTACCAGAAATATGGCAGAAGGTTGAGGCTCTATACCCACTGCAAAATGCAGTCAGGGAGGAAAGCTATACCTACTTAAGATAAGTATATACTGTCTCCTTGATTACTCAGTTTACTATGAGTAATCAGTCCTCACTTCTAGAAAGACAACTTTTTGATCTTCTTTTTTCTGCTGCACTGGTGGAACATTTTACCTCCAGGTTTTTGGAAAAAAATTTATGAATTTTACTCAAAAAATCTGCTGAATTCTACCATATACGAAAGCCAATCATTGCAGTGATTGCTGCAGAAATGGATTCTAGTTCTGATTTAAATTCACTTTTTTAGTCAACATAATTTTACTGCAAAAGGATTTTGTTTTCCTTTGACCCCTAGGTTTCTTATTATTTTTGAACCATTGAGAGAGGAAAGATAGAATCCTAGACCCATTGCAGTGCTGGAAAATATGCAGAAAACTACACTGAAATGAGAGCTCAAGGTGTCCAGAGCTCAAACAAAAGCAATTTGGGTACTGTAGTTGGTTTTGAGCAGTCTTCTCAACATTTTAGTTCCAAAAACTACAGAACCAATCAAAAAAAAAAAAATCCATTTATCACATTGTGCAGTAGCTACAAATGATTTAAGTAATAGTAATAATAAAGACTGAACCATGAATTTTAGTGGGCTGCCTTTTTTTTTTTTAATTACATACTTTTTACCATTGTTAGTTGACTCTTTCATGTGTGAAAGCATGCGTATGTTTTAGTTTGGGGTGCAGTGTGATATTGCTTCTGGAAAAAAAAAATAGGTGCAACAGTTTTGCAGGCAATTATATAATATTTCACAATCTCCCAACAGCTCCTGGATTGCAGACCTGAATTAGAAGACATAAAAATTGCCTTCATTAAGGTATTTATCAGAAAGACTGAAGTGACGTATGATGGAGTCATTTTTAGCAAATCATTATTATCAGATATGAACTAAATTTTCCATTAAGTAATTAATTCAGTCTTTGGACATTTGTCCTTGATCTATAGATTATTTACCCTTTTTTTAGGAGACGGCACAATGTGAAACCTTTATAGTTGTAATAACATGGCAAAAAATAAAAGTCAATAACATGACAAAAAAAACCCACAGGTGTAATCAAGGTGGTAAAAGGACAAGTCTATCTGAGCCGGGAACACCCAGAAGAGCACATCTTCTGTGCCATAAATGCAGGCAGAGGTCAAATGCATAAAAGCAGTTGTTGAACTAAAACACACGGACCTCCTAAAAAAATGGGATTCCTGGGGTGATCACTTATCATAGAATCATAGAATGGGTCAGGTTGAAAAGGACCTTAAAGAGTATCTAGTTCCAGCCTCCCTAGATTCCAGGCTATGCCACCATCCTTCCCAGAGGGCTCTCTCAGAAGCTGCCCACTGTCACCAAGCAAGCCAGCAGCAGAGCAGGACTCTTGTCCCCTCAGGCCTGTCCTGCCAGCCAGGAGCAGAGTGAGTGTCTGGCCCTTTTGCCCAGGTGAAGGTGGGTGAGCACAATACAACTTAACTTCAAACTGAGCACTGCAAGCTGTAAGAAAAACACTTGTGATGTCCCTGTTCTGTCAGCCTAATGAAACTCCCAACTGCAAAATCTGGAGGCCAGATTTGAACCTTTTTAACCCTGGGGCATGGCCACAGAGATAAAAGCACGGAGTGGCAGAGTATAGTAATCTTCAGGATGTGTGGCATCATTATATTCAGACACTGTGTAAGCCTGATACAATAGCTCCTACCACATCTTATTTGAACTTGAACTATACCTTATTTAGGGCAGAGAAACATTTTCAAAATTGCCCGGACATCATAGAATTTTTTAAAGGTATAATTTTCAGCTTTTCCATTGATCATTTTTTTTCAAGTCTCTAGTCCACTTTCCCCTCATCTGTTTGACTGCATCATAGGGATAGCTGCATTTGCCTGCTAGTGTGAAATGCTAGAGGGTCCTGCAATTTCTGTAGTTTCAGATTGTAGTTTATCTTGCCAAAAAATCTGGGTATGGGGATGAATACAAATGTATCTTATTCATCATATTTGCCTTCTGCTCAGGGATACAAGGAGGCTTTCACTGGATGCAGAACATACTGTATTAATTTCGTAGATTTGGTTTTGCACGTGGTACAAGTATTTGTTTTGCTGAATTCTCAAAACTTCTGGAGAAAAGGAAAGCAATGTTGCCTCGTAAATGTCTTTCCAGAAAACAAGCAAACAAACTGAAGAGCCAAGATCTCCATCACAGCGCCGCTCAGCTGACCTCAGCCACTTTGCACAAGGAGGGAGGGTAGCCTGTATCTGCTGTAGTTGTATCACTGCAGATGAAAAGCAAAGGCAAGATTTCCTCCTACCAGGGTTTTGTCAGAAAGGGAGGTCTGCTTTTTGTACACACACTAGCAGTGCCTGAGGGACGGGGCAAGTTTTATTTCCTGGTGACATGTATGAAACACCCTTCAAGTGCAAGAAAATCAGGTAAGTTTGGAAGAAAAAAGACTAAGAGTAAAGCAGGGAGTATTAACTACAAATGAAGGGGACAGTCCTTAAGAGGACAATTTTCTGCTTTTAAATCTGGTGCCCGTATTAAAATTTCTCCCAGCAGCATGTGCATGACTGATACTTATTCAGCTGATAGCGCAAAGCAACAGTGACCCTGGCACCAATGCCGAGGCAATATTTACAAAAGGATGAACTATTTTCGAACAATGTCTTCAATGTACTAAGCACAAACAAGCTTTTCTTCAGCATCAGGCATGCATGTTGTCTCGTTCCAACGATTTTGTTCATGTACAAATGTATTCATTGTGGACAATGCAAGGGAAATGTCATTCTCTATTTATATCCCAGTTTCCCTTTGTCCTCTTTACAGTATCTTGGGGCAGTGATGCAGAGCAGAGTCTTGTTCTAAACTCCTGCTATTTTCCTCTCCATCTTCTTCGGAAGCGCTCACAGTAGCAGAGCCACAGCGAGTTAAAAGGCTCCCTACAGCAGATTTTTTTTTTCTTTTGAGACACAAAGATCGGTCTCTCTCCCTCCGCTTCCCAGCAGAGAAGATCTAAGTCCTGCCTCTTGCTCCATCACTCAGAGCACATAATGGTCTTGGCAGCAGAGGATGTGGTGGTAGCAGCGTTTTGAGCCATGTAAGTGGATGCACCTGGCACAGCAGTGTGAATAAGCAATGTTAAGGCAATTCTCCCCCAGCAATATATGAAACCATCCACTTCATGAACAGCCTCTCTGTGATAAAGGCTGCCTTTCTGTTGACTTGGATAAGTTCCCCAGTATGGTCAAAACAGAATAATGGAGGACTTTGAAAGAAGGGCCCTTATACAGAAAATAATTAATCTTGCAGCAGAGGGGCAGGGAGAAAGATTTAGTGACACTTGAAAACAAAAAAAAAACAAATCCCCAAGTCCTAGGACTAAACTAAAAAGCACAAGTGCAGACTCACACTGTGTTTTCATTGTAGAACAAATCATCTGCCCTGAAAGCATCATTCTTGGGCAGGTTGGCCACCATTTCAGGTAGGAATTGGGAACATTATTTTAAAGGACATTTCAGGGAAATTCTATTTTGCCTTTGAAGCATCATCTGATTTTCCTCAAGGTGGAAATGTCCCCTGCTCTCAACTGTGGCATTCCACTCTGATAAGCTTCACTTTATTGGTAAAATGGTATGCATTGTCTTAGTACTATAATCACACCTTTAAAAAAAATCAAATTATAAAATTCCTTCCTTCTACAATGACAATAATTTAAATTGAAAGCTCAACATTAAATAGAGTTTGCCTTTAATAGATTTCTACACTCTTTCCAGCTATGTGTATACAAAGAAAATAGTCATGCATGCCTCAGATGCAACAGTGAAAGGAATATAACACATTCCACATGTTCTAAGAAATTGAAAAACTCGCATTTCTGAAGGAAGAATATGTGGCTGTTTTCCATTGTGAGACACCCGAGGCCTGTGCACTCACTTGAATGGATCTCCCAGTAAAGAGAGTCCCTTATACACAGGATTCACATCCAATTCACTGTCAAGCATCAAAACATTCACTGATGATTATAGATTTTGTTAAAAAGTCACTCTTTTCTTTCCCCAGATAAAATATCTCAATCAGGTTGAAGCAATTTTGTTCTCTGAAAGAAGAGTTTGAGACTTAATGAATATTACCAAATGAAAAAATTTTAATCACATAATGCATTTTAGATAAAGGGTATATATAACACCAAATAAATGAACTCTTCTTGTAATTCATACTTCTAATAATGCATGATTTCATATGCTTTAGCACATAAAAGATTAGATAGCTTGAAAATTAAAGCAGTCAAACTTTTAGCACAGTGTGAGATGAAGATAAGGAGTATTCAGTCACTGAAAACATCTTTCCTTCATCACCATCTAACTCATCTGTAAGGAATTTTAAAATTACAATTGAGCAATTCTTAACTACTGGACAAAAATAACTTCTATTGGCTGAAAAACATTTTAAGATCTTTCAACTTTAGGGTATAGAGATAAACTGCCATGTGAAGGCTTGCCTTATCACTCCCATGAATTGAAGTTTGACAAAGGTTGGTAATTCTGACATTTGGAGAGATGATTAAACCCCCTAAATGATTGAAAGCAAAGCATAACGTTCAAGATTCAATGAAGATTAAGTGATCATCTATTATGGATGTATGCAATATATATGATTTCAACAGTTAGCTGGCAGCAATCATTCATTCTCATTTTTCATTAAATTTTTAGAAAGTAGCATCTCCCAGAGTTAATACTGGCCTCTGCAACTAAGGATGGTATTGAAATTCAAATAATTTGGTTATAATCTATCTTATTGTTTTATTTTTTTCAAAAAATTTCTGTCACTGCTGCATTACCATATTGAAATCACTCAGACAAATAACTGATCAGACCCTATTCAAATAATGAAAAACCGTTGAAAGTGTTTTAATACGACGTGAGCCTTTAGTGAACAGCAGGAAAAATATGCTCTCGTCAGTAAAGTTTTTAAAACTGTTTTCTCAGTATGCAATACATGTCAATACAGAAGATCTTTTCTGCCAAAACGTAATTTTATCTAAGGGCAAACCTTGGAAAATGCTACTTATCAGGTTCTTTTAATCAGATGATGTATAACGAATGACTGCAGCTAACAGTATTTTATCCTTTCATTGGTACTGCAGCAACTGGTATTTCTGCTTTTTGTGATTTCACATTTCTTAGCAACAAAAAAGTTTAACTTCTGTTGTTGGAAGCTATGCTAGGATTATTTTCACAGTCTGCTCAATTTGTCTGCTCTTACATCTGACAATCCACCGTAAGCAATTGAGAAATATTTTCTGCACAAGCTACATTAAGCCTCATAACAATTATTGCTACCTTGGCTGATCCACTCAAAACCATTTCTCCACTTAATCCAGAAACCTAAAGCTCTTTCTTTTCAGGCAGCATACCCTGCCTCATGGAAGGCCTGTTACCACAATAGTCATGGTCAGAATCTGGGTACAGATGCAATGTGAGTTATTAAAGTTATATAGGCTCAATGTTAGGTAATAATTCCTCTGATTATTCCCCTTGAGTGCTGGGTCCCACCCCTGGACACTGTGCTTGACCTACAGACAGTACTGAGCCTACAGTAAAAGCATGTGGTCACCATTTTTAGAGACAAAAAATTTGCACATGAAATGACAGTAACAGCGGTTCTTCTGGTGTCACCACATCTAGTCTGGGCACATACTGAAAATGGATCTTTTTACATTCAGTGGTAGTTCAGTTTAGCAAAGAAATTTAGGGTTCGTTGGGTTTAAATGTACAATATGAACATAAAGCCTGAAATGAGACGAGGGTTTCAAAAATAAGAGAGGCTTCAGCAGAGACATATGACCTTCAGCATCTGAGAAATCCTTTTGAAAGGGTGAGTACTTAGCACTTTCCATAGCAGTTGTGAGATCTTTGTTTTGCTCTGAACAGATTCTGTAATTTTCAGGCTGTGGTGTCAGTTTAGTGTCTGAGCCAGTGCCCTGAACCTGGAGCCATCCCTGTTATTTCTATTTGGAGCACGGTGCAACACAAATACCCAGCACCTGGGAGACTCATTTGACACATCCAGCCTGCACTGGCTGTGGGCTGCAGGGACCCTTGCAGTCCTGTGAAGGGCAGAGGAGCCCTCCTGACCCAGGTGGAAACAGGCAGCCAGCGTGGCAAACCCAGGCCTGCAATCGGCCACCATATTCCCCTGCTGTCCCTGCCCAGTGCAGTTAAATAAATGGATGCTCCTTATTTCCTGGCCTTCACTAAATTGGAGACACATCCTACAGCTGGCTGTTACTTGTATTTCTTTCAGCACCTGTAGTCTGTGGTATGCACTTGGCCATTGTGATGTGTAAGTGTATTATAAAAACTGGACATTGTGGAAAACTTGAGCTCTTGGACAGGTGACATTTTTGATGCCGTGGAACAGATGCAAACCCCCATAATGCAAACTAAGTGGTTGTTTTTACTGAGGCAATGAAGTGTAAACATTTGTTACTTATTTTATAATCCAGCTTGTATTTTATACTTCAAAGTCAGATGACCACAATGATTTTGCCAGAAAGAAACCTACTTTCTGAGCTAGCTGGCTCTACAGATGAATGCCACACAGCTAAATTCTCCATTCATAAACCGAAGGTTTTCTTTTGCAGCTGTTAAGCACCAGAAGTGTTGTTTGGGATCTGTGAGAGAGGCTACATGACCCCAAGCAGGGTCCATAGCTCAGTACCAAGGAGCTGGGAAGCTCCTGACCAGGCTGGCTCTGCGTGGGAGTTGCGTGCACACCTCAGTCCCATCGCTCATCAAGCGCTACATCTGCCTGAGTTTTATCACCCTGACACACATTCACAGACCTGGGCCAAACGTTTCTTAAAACACAGGGGGACTGAGAGATGGGGCCAGGCAGACCTCAGTCCTTCAACCATTTGGGAGCACGTTTGTGGGGCTGAACAGAAACGTTGCACCCTACTTCTAGTCTTGCAGAAGTTGAACAGCATCACTGACCTCCTTCAAGTCCTCAGGTGAGCGGTCCCACTCTTTCCAGGCAAAATGTTTGAAGAAGGTGCTGGATGAATTTAAAGTTTTATTTACACCCGAGAAGCTAATAAAAAGGAGGGGAGATTAGATTTCATTTCAATTTAAGTGAAATTTCAAAGACTGGATAATGTTTAAGCAGTAATAAACAAATGGCTAAAAGGGAGAATAAAAGGCTAGTACAAACTTTGGAAGCTGGTAGTTTCAGAAATTTGGCAACCATCTCCAGTATTACCATCTAGTATGGGTCAAATGTCTTCATGTTGATCCATTTTTTTTCCCCTGTAGCAAGATGATTTTTTCATTAAATTGCTATTTATTTGAATGTATTCCTGGGAAATAAAGCCTCTAGTCTGTAACTGTGACAGGTCACTGAAAGGTGGCTTTCATGTACTCAAGCACTTCACACCTTCTAGGTCAGGCACCCTTGACATGTGTCCTTGTGCAAAAGCTCCTGTAGGATGTTTTACTTCACTCCTTGGACAGTGGCATTAAATTTGACAGCAAAATTGCTTCCACCCTCTTTATATCAGTAACTACATAAAGGTAAGTTAGAGCACATGGTTTTAATTTAGCCTTTAGTGGTTTTATTTGGCAGGGGGAAAAAACTGTTGAGCACTAACCTTGAATTAGAAGCTGACCTCCGAATTAGTCAGCCTTTTTCTTGTAAATGCATTTTGTAGAGTATAAACATGAACCATCTATTTACATAATGTTAGTGACAGCCAAATGATTTCTTAGGAGCATTAGTGCTGGAAATCCCAAACACTCCTTCCTTGCTGGAGAATGGTTTATAACTCCTGAGAATAATCTCTCCAGCAAGTAACTGCAAACAGAAAAGGCTGATTTTTTTTTTCCAACCAAATTTAGGATTTCTCTAGTATTTCACTAAGAAACCCCAGATAATAATTACAAGCTGCTGTAAAATGAAATGCAGGTCACCTCCCAGGGTGCATGTGGAACGCTCTGACAGTGCTGGTGGTGGTGCAGCCTGCTCCTGTACTACAGTGGCTTTGTAGGAGACACCGAGAAAAAGCAAAGAATAGCCTGAATCCAGCTTGGCACTGGGAGCCCTGGTGCAGAGTACCAGTGCTGGCCCTGAGGGATGCTGGAGGACAGCAACCTCGTGGTTTGCCAAAGTTTCTCTGCCTGTCCTGTTCCTGGTCTGCTGGGAAGCTGAGGGCAGTGAGGAGCAAGGAATTTCAGGCCTTCGGAAGCTGAGATTCTACTTCAACCCAAGGGAGCCTCCAGCAGGTCTGCAGCACAGACCTCCTCTGCTTCCCCAGCTGGAGCAGCACAAGAAGGCGGCCTAGCAAACTGAGGGGTCCTGCACACGTGCTGCTGCCTCTGACATTTATGCAAGCACTGCATCCTAACTGAGCTCGCAGCAATGTCTTAGAGAGTTTAGTTTTTTTCTCACATCCAGGTAAAATGAAAGCCATGAAATGCCACCAGGCTTTGAAGTTCCTGTGTTTCTTTGAGTATGAGCTTTAGTGTCACCTATAAGTAAAGCTTTGTAAAGGAAAGGCCTTGTAGAACCCTGGCTCCGGCCTGTTACTCAGGCTAAGTAGAAAAGGACTATGGAGAAGTGACTCAGCTAGAATAGAGGAAGTGAGGCATGCTGCGTGAATGCCTCATGCCCGCACCATGGCGTATGGTGGTTGGTTAAACTTGGTTTGTTGTGCCTTAAAACTATGTAAACTGATAACCGACTAAGGGCATAAAAAGGCCGGGTTTTTGGCAATCAAGGTTCCTCCCGTGCACCTGCCTGGGGTCTCTGCGTCGCTCATTATCGCAAAACTTTACTGGTTTTAAGACTAACATTTACAAAATGTACATACTAACAGTGATGAAAAACAAATCTGAAAAAGATTGAAATAATTTGTGTGAAATCTTCTTCAGGACATGGGGGTATTTAACAGGTTTTCAGAAGCAGAAAAGTAACTTGGCTCATTTTAGTTTATTTTTGCCCACTTTAAAGAGAGAGTATTTTGTGGATGTCATAGTCTTTCTCTTTACTGTTGAATAAACAGCAGAATGTCCTTTCTTTTTTTCTTTTTGAAACTGTATTTTCAGCAGGTATTATTATTATTGTTGTTATTATTATTATTATTATTATTATTATTGCAATAAGAGTACATACCATAGCATAGCACTTCTAGCTTGCTCCACATTTGCTGGCATGCCCTGCCATAATATGCCATAATAAGTCACTAAATTAAGATGGTATTTTTTTCATGCTTTCAGCAACAGCAGCAAGGTACTCTGCTCTTTGCTGTTTGTTGTTATTATTAGCTCTCTCATGATCGAATTCCAGCCTCGGGCACTGGTTGTGTGATGGGGCTGAGCTCTGATGGCAGGTTTCAGCCCATGTTTTGACTGGCTGTGTTTGCCCTACCTAATTCATGATAAGGGAACACAAAGACTGGGCTGGACAGAAGGGAAGTGCACAGCCCTTTTAGGTATCCTCAAATTACTGCTTACGGCTTGTCTCCAAGCTAGAGTGAAGTGGATTCTGTTTAACATAAAAGGTGGGAAGGGTTTCACTCCGGGCAGAGGTTTATCAGTCCCAGCACTCTCTCTAGTAAGTGAGAATAAGAAAGGAAGCATCTGAAAGCTTCTCAGATGACCAGCAGCAGACCACTTTACTCTGCCCAGCACTGTTTTTTTGCTCACTGGCATCCTCCATGGGGGTGCCACTGGGCCACTTGTGCTTGGCATTTGGGGGCCAGGCTGCAAGGGGCACAGACAGTGTTTCTTTGTCTGCCAGTGTTGTGAAACACTCAGTCCAGAGTGACCCTGCTGCCCTCTTGTGCAGCGTAGAGCCTTTCCCAAAGGTTTGGCACGAAAACTGTCACTCACTGCGAATGAAATAGGGCAAACATCTTCCTCTCCCACTGAGAGCAGGAACACTGACTCCTGCAGGTGTAGTTTGTCTTTTCTCAGGCCTCCTTCCTCTGGTGGCCTGCAGTGTGCAGCAGAAAGAGTGTCCTGTGAATACGCCAGCTCCCTCCAGGCCTGAGGGGTGACATGCATTGCTTATGCTCATTTAATAGAATCATAGATCCACAGAGTGGTTTGGGTTGGAAGGAACCTTAAAGATAATTTAGGTTCAACCTCCCTGCTGTGGGCAGGGGCACCTTCCACTAGGCCAAATTGCTCCCAGCCCCCTCCAACCTGTCCTTGAACACTTGGAGGAATGGGGCATCCACAGCTTCTCTGGGCGACATGTTCCAGTGTCTCATCACCCTCACAATAAAGAATTTCTTCCTAATATCTAACCTAAATTTATTCTCTTCCGTTAAAAGCCATTCCCCTTTATCCTCTCACTACACGGTCTTGTAAATAGTCTCTCTCCATCTTTCCTGTAGGCTCCTTTCAGGTACTGGAAGGTCACAATTAGGTCATCCCAAAGCCTTCTCTTTTCCAGGCTGAACAATCCCAGTTCTTTTAGCCTTTCCTCATAGGAGAGGTGCTCCATCCCTCTCATCACCTTAGTGGTCCTCCTCTGGACTGTCTCCAACAAGATGACATCCTTCCAGTTGATACTCATTTTGCTCATTTTACTTGTTGTGTTCAGACATGGAAGCAGCGTCCCTTTAAAAGTGGAAAAAAGCAGTTCCTTCCTCTTATTTTAGGATGACTTTAGGGAATATAGCACTGTGTGGCTGAGGTATGTGTCCTGCTAAGGCAGGAGGATATTTCTCATCTTCAATAAAGCCTGTAGAAGTTCCCTGTCTGCCTTCCGAACTGCCTGATCCTGAGCTTGGACACACCTGGGAAATGAGGTATTGCTGCCTCTTTTTCTTCAGCAGGTCAATCTTGAGCTACACAGGGAGTCTTGCTGGCTGCAGGCTCCTCTTCTGCTGAAAGAGCTCCTTGTCCAAACAAAATGGTTGAATGAAAATTTTAGTGTGATTAAAACACACTTCCCATGGGAAAAGCCTTTGCCTGGCCAACCAAGGACATTTCTGTTCCAGAATAAATTACAGATCACAGAAAAAAAAAGAAAAACTTTTCTAGGTAGTTACTGATATAAATAAACAGCAGGAAAAATTCTTATCCTTTGCCTGGCTTGCTTTGTGTCCAAAACTGAAGTGTTCTGCTTGCTCTGCTTTCCAGTAAAATCTCTTGCACTAGCTATTTTCCTATGTAGGAGGGAAAAAAGAAGTGTTGGCAAGAATGTCTCGATCTGTCTCATCAGCACCGTCATTAATTGAGCATTTTTGGTTGTGGATCAGTTCTTCTAAGCTAAGGAAGTGAGGTATCTTTATTGTGGCCCACGTGACAAGCAGGAGCGCGGCACAGTGGGGCTCAGGTGAGCTGCAATATCTGCTGCCATGTTTCTGTCTGTGGCTTTGGAGGGCAGTAGTTCCTCCCAAGGATTCCAGAGCCAGGCCACGACTGCCACCAGGCTGTCCTTTGCTTTTCTGTTGCTCGTTCAAGTTACAAAGCTTTGAATTTTCTTCCAGCTCTGTGGTGGGCGACATGGACAGCAACTTATTTATGCTCCTGTTGTCTCTAGAAACCTCCAATTGGGTTCTTCCTGGCATAGTTTAACACGCCTACTGCCTGCCAAATTTTTTCTAATCCTAAAAGCCTTTCTGTTGCTAGGTTGAAATTTTGCCTGCCTTTCAGATATAAAGTGACTAATGGGATACATTTCATAATACATCAGCAAGCATAATACTTGTTATTATCATATTTTAGTGCCCTTTAAAAATTACTGACCTGTACTGGGAGGATGGGGTAGTATGTAAATTGTGCATCATAAAGACAGTAGGGAAAATTCTTTGTTCTTTGATAACCACATTTTATAATTAAGGATTAGGGAGATGAAGTTAAAAAGTATTGGTGTAGGGTTTTTTTAACCAATGTTTTTCAGGGGATGAACAAATGTCCAACAGTAAACATTAGGTGTTACGTGGAATTTAGATGCTGTAAACGTCATCCTACTCTGGTACAAATCTCCCTCAGGTTTCAGTGTTCACAGGCTGGAAACACAACTTCTCCTATCCTGTCTGGATAGCTGCTGTTTTTTCTCCTCCTGCTGCTTCCTCCGCTGGTTCTGTATTTGTAGACAAGGCAGAACCTCAAACCATAGGAGAGCAAATGAATGGAGAAGTCATGTGGACCAACAGGAGTAGTAGATACTGACACTGGATGACATCTTGGGATAGCATTGAATGTACATTCGAAAGAAAAGTGATGAGGCCATTTAATAAATAAATGTAGTTGCAATTTTTTTCCTTTAATCTTTTGATAACAACTCTTTGTGCCTGAGACACAGAAACAGTCACTCTAGGTCACTCTTGGTCACAGGTGGGATAGTTCTAGCTCCTGAAAACCCACAGGAGCTGTGCTAAAAGAAACAGACTTGAAAGGTTGACCTGTGGCTTAACAAAACAAACTATTTCCACTTATACAGGTTCATGGATTCTGGAATAAATAAGATTTGCGTCCTTCTTGACTCCTCTGGGGACTGTGTACGTTGAATGGTTCCCTAAGTTACCGCAAAATGGAGAGCCCAGCTCTGTACCAGGGATCCCACCTCGACCTACTCTGCCACACTTCTCTTTTTGTATCCTTAAATGTTCCATCGATTGATAATTTCAAGCGAGAAACTCGCATTACAGAGATGTCTCAGTGCACGTACATTTAAAACACCAGGCAATTTAAGTTAGCTACAGTGCAATGGTTTGGGGCTATAAAGACATAAGGGTTTTGTTAGTATATTGAAGTTGTTACAGAATAAAGCTTGGATATAATATGATCCGAGATGCCTTGCTGGTTCTGTTATGCCTTCTCACACAGTAAGTGAATTAGCAAAACGGCTTGTGAAGATTCCTCGTGAGCATTTGTTCACTCTTCTTAAAGTGATACCAAGAGGTCTCCTTGTAATTTTTAATTATTTTCTAGCCCTCCAGTTGAAGGTAACAGATTTATTTTTTGTAACTGATAATAATGAAAAGATAAATGAACTCTGAGCCTAGTTTTTATTTTTTTTTAAAGTGTTCAGATCTGGAAGAGGTCTAGATTCAAATAAGTCTGGAAAAAATATGCTAGAAATTGTGAAGTTAAAAAATTTTATTTAGCAACATAGAGTAATTTGGGTTGGAAGGGACGTCTGGAGCTCTCCAATGGTACAACCCCCTGCTCATAACTAGACCAGCTTTTACACTAGTTCAGCCTCCATGGTGCCTTGTTCAACTGAGTTTGAATATAACTGAGTTGGGGGTTTTTATGCATTCTCTTACTCTAATAACTTGCAAAATAAGAATTCATTCTTGATGTCTGAAACAAGGGTTGCCTGACAGTGTAGGAATTTTGCTTTCGATGGCAAAATTTCGTTTGCCTTTGAAATTCCTTGACACATCTCAATAGCAAAGAGAAATTTTTTAAAAATCACCATTTGTAATCCTGAAGAAATGAAAGCATAGAAAAAGTCAAATCTCATCATTATTTTTATGGCAAAACTGAAGTTATGATGACAGTCTTAGCTGTGAAAAATACATTTCTAAGTATGAATTTAGATACATGGAAAAGTTTCTATGCAAAGTCATTGGGAAAAAAAATCAAACAAAAATCCGTAAAATATATTTAATGTATTGTGCACTTTCACATGTTTTTAATTTTCAGTCTCATGTGTGCATGGCAAAACTGAGTGCCATTCAGTGGACTCATTATGAAGACTCAAATCTGCTTTAGGAAGAGAGCTACATGGAAGAAAGGTTTCTTTTCTCTCTGTTTTTAAAAATTATGCCAAACTTTCATTTAAAAAGTGTTGTTGAAATTTTGAGGGTTTTTATAAGACACTATAAAATTATGTCAGACCTCTCTCATCAATGCTATTTAAAACAAAAGTATCTGAATTAGATTTTCCAGCCCTTTTGTTTGTTTTTATTCAAGTTCTGCAACTGTTAATATAAATATTTTTTCTCTTTTAACTAAAATATTTTCATTTTAGCTGAATGTCCTACTTCATCTCCAGGACTCCAACACCATATGAATGAAAGGATATTTGTCAGCCAGCTTGCACATTCTGGTCAAGGACACAGAAGCCTTATCCCCGGCTCTGGTTTTAAAACTATCTCTCACATTATTCCTTACCCTTTCCTTCCTACCCTTGTCTGTTTTAACTCCCATCTTTCACAACACAGAAAATGTAAAGTAAATACTGCAAGGGAGATTCTGCATTTTTGTCTGTACCAGGTTGTCTTGCCCACACGCATTTGGAAGGATGAATAAATAAAAAGTGTTTCAACTGTCCAGGCTTCCCATCACATATACATTTATAGTATTGCCAAAAAGACATCTAAATTGTGTTTAACTTCTGAAAACCAAAATGTTGCAGCTTAAACTACCTTTCACAACGTTTCTGCACAATTCACTTCTTACAAACCCATCCAACCCAAAAAACACAGAGGAATAAGTAGGTCTTGAACTAAAGACCAGTCCAAAACATTTTCAAGGCTAGAAAGAGAGAAGCGAGGCATGGGATCAGGGCCATCTCATGTGAGAGCTGAAGCTCAGTGCTGGACTAAATCCCCGACAGCTACAAGTTGTCCCGGCTCTGCTGGCTGTTTAAGCATGGCAGTTTCCACAGAGTGAGAGTGCCAGTCATCAGCACTCTGGTTTGGGGGCTGCTAACTAAAATGCAGGCCCTGAATCGGATCATTTCTACAAATTCAGATGCACAGCTCACTGTACAGTTGGAAAGGTCTATATGCCCACCTCCTGTTGTTTCTGCCACCTGTTTTGGCAGAAACAACAAAATAGGTTTTGTGTGTGTGCCTGTGTGTATTGCATAATTCACGATCCAAACTGAATCCAAAATATTTGGATGGCGGCCTGCCCCACATTTGTTTGGTGGAGCTGGAGATGCAAGCCAAGAGCAGCACCAACAGCTGGCGGCCCAGGGTGCTCCGACCCCTGGGCTGGAGACACAATTCAGAGACCGTGCAAGTAAAAAGGGTCCTGTTTTTTTAAATCAGTTCTGTAGGCAGCTGAGGTTTGCGCCGGTGAAAGCAAAGCAAGGGATCGCTTTCAGCCCAGATACTGACCACCCCTCCTGCCAAAGCTCTGCAGATCATTAATTTCTTGCAACATTTTATTTTGGTGGTAACCAGGAAGCATTTCACAAGTCACTGTTGGGGTACAGGTGGAAGCTCAGCTCAACCACACCTGAGAGCAGCAAGGTAAGGACTTGCAATGTTTTATGTACAACTGTAAATGTTCTTTTGCCTTTCAGTGCTGCTTGCAACCCAAGATTTCATTCGAGCTGGTATTTTAGGTACTTGCATCATTAACAATTACCGGTCATTGTTCCATTTGGATTTCTCTTGTTAATTAGATTCACTCCAACAATCTGTATGGCCCATAAACACAACCCCAAAAGGAGTATCTTCCCACAGTGAACAAAATGAAATATGAATAATCAGTTTAGTAATTGTATTTGACTTAGCTTCTCAACACCGACATGTTAATCAAGGGCCTGCCGGGGCGCTGCCTGCGGGAGAGTCCCGCTCCACTCCTGACTGCTCACGAGAGGAGCCAGAGCTGGCCTGACTGCTTTGCCAAGGCTGCAAATTAAGGCACAAGCGTTAAGAGCCGCCACTTTTAATTCTTGAAGTTTTGCATGAGCATCCAGCTCTTCTCTGTCTCATTCTCCTCTCACATTCTGCCTTTGTCTCTGACCCTTCACTTTAGATAGGCAGCAGTGATGGAGACAATTTTAGCTCCTAGAGGAGCTGAAGAAATTCTGGTATGTAACCTTGCAGTCCCTCTGTAAAAGGCCCTGCATCCCCGAGCACTTCTGCTTCCCTTGCTGACCTGAGTATTTGGTCAACAAACCTGTGCTGGAAACCATTTCATGGCCACTTGCTGGGCCGTATCTGACTGCCCACTACAACGCCCCTCTACCAGTGCATCTCCAACAAAGGCAGCCATGTAGCTTCCAGACCCGGGTTGCTCCATACCTGACTGGCCTGAGGCATAGCCAGAGGATCGGGTTCTGCTCATACCTGTTTGGTTGGACTTCGCCTGGAGTCCTTCTGCAAATTCCCTTCTCCACAACACAGGCATGAAAACTCTGGTAATTGCTAGGCAGAGCTAGATGTAGTTGGTTGCTCTGGCTATGAATCACATAGACAGGCAGTTGTTTTTATTCATTTTTTCATTGCTTTTCCAAGCTTTAAGGAAAAATATTAAAACAAATGCAATTGCACACCACTGCAACTGCTCCTCGCAGAATGCCACTGTCGGAGTTGGACCCCTGATGCTACGGCTCAGCTGCCAGGGACTGGGGGTGGAAGAGCCGGCAGCTCCTAGGACAGGGAGTGGAGCGTTGCTCCCAGGATCATTTGGTGCCAAAGCACTGGGAGGCACCACTGAGCTTTTCTCCATCCCCCACCCTACCCCCACTTCTGCTTCTTGTTCCAGGGGCTGCTTTTGACCCTAATCCAAAGAAAATAGATGTGGATATGCTAGCGGCTGGCAACAATGGGGGCTGGCCTTAGGCTGGAGCAGGGAGCACTTAGATACTTGAGACAGCAGGAGGGTTCCTGTTTCATCAAACGCCATCCCCATGACCACATGCATGTGCTCCAGTAACTTCCTGTGGCCTCCTGGAAAGAATGTCTCCAGTCTCCTGGTCTCCCTTGCAGGTCTTCTCTGCTGCTCTGCTGTTAATACATCTTTCCCAAAAAGAGGGGAGGAGAGTTGATCTGGGCACTAATACTTCCTGTTCTCAGCTGTAAATAGGTGCAAAATCAGAATCAAGGTGGCAGCACACAACTCTCCTGTGAGTACCTATGCTGATTTTTCTTTTTCCTCAGTCCTTTTCCTGACTGATTCACTCTATCTTAATAGCAAAAGCCACCTCTGACATCAGTTTTCACCTGCACAACTCTTTGTCTTTTACTTGAATGTCATCCTCCTTTTATTACAGCCATTCTCAAGGTGCCCTGCTCATCCTGCCTGGTCTGCAAACCTTCTCCATGCCAGCAGTGCCTCATGGCTTTGTACAGCACATTTCATCAGCACAGCGCTCACATGGGCCAGAAGTGTGCTGTGAACGCAAACAGTGAAACTGAACTGGTCCCAAAACTCCTGTTTGAAGAACTCTCATGGATAACTCCTCCTGACCTGAGATCATCAGCCTCAGCACTCATTGTCTCTTCCTCTTACCAACAACACAGTTTCTCTAATAATCTATTTTGTCTCCAGCAACATCAGTGGTTTCTCACTTGACATCATAGCAAATACATTAAAGTAGTCTAGATAAAGGAAATCTGGCAGATATCACCTGTCTGGAAAAATAATTGTTTTATCAAAGAGAACCATCGGGTTAGTCTGGCAGGATGTGCCTTTAGTAGCATTTCATCCCATTTTTGATGTGCCTTTGCATTTTTAATTAACCTTCAAGGCATGTTCCAAAGCCCTGCATACCAGCAAGGTCAGAGTTACAAGGATGCCAGTGGCTGGCTGGATTATTTTTTAACCCTGCACAACTGAACGCGTTGTAATGGATATCCTGCAGTCACAGGGTCCCTCTCTGACTTGGCAGATATATAAAAACAGTTGCTTGTAGACGTGCCACCTCTCATGCTGGTCTTTCCAGAACTCCTGGACAGGCATGACCTGCCTCTCTGAGAGGAACGCCGCCTGCTCTTTGAGCACAGTAACAATTCTATTTCCATATCCCTGTTCCCATTAACCAGCCTTCTTTTACCCCTAGGATTTGTCTTCCTTAAACCAGAGCAGAGGTAAAATACCCCTTTGATTGCAGGCCATGCCTAAATTATCTTTAATCTCATTTACTGCACAACAGTCTGACTTTGCTTTTTTTCCTTCCTTACACTGATTTTGAAGAAGTTTTTCCCATTTTTTCCTGCATTGCTTTGCAAGTTTCAGTTCAGGTTTGCTTCTTATGCTTACACTAGTATTTTTTGGCCTCTAAATGATAAAGTCCTCTTTCTGCAGGGGTCTCCAGGATTAACCAGAGAACTGAGCATCCCAGTGATGTGGTGCAAGCAGGCAGGGTGCAGGATGCCTCACCTCCACGCCTCTGTCTGTGTCTCCCCTGCACAGAAGCCTCCACCTTCTCCACTCAAGTCAGCTTTGCTGGGGAACGTTGCCCCACTTGTCAGCTTGCCCACTGGCAAACTGAGCCTCAGACACACACGTATTTGTGTTTATTCTCCCCATTTGCTTCAAACAGGGAGAGCTACTCAGTTCAAAGCTCTGCTCTGTGACTAGATCTCTAGTAACTTAATTGCACATCAAAACAACATCGCCTTGTATGACTTCACTGATGAAGATGTTTGTTGGTTGTCAAATCCAAGGATATCTGGGTCCTACCACTGCTAGCTTGAAGCATCATTGAGTAATGGAGTCTCCTCTGATTGCCAAAGCACTGAATGAAGATATGAATAATTTCCAAACGAGTTCTTATCTCAGTCAAAAACATGAACAGCACCTAAAGGACCAAAGAGAAAGTGTACTTGTGACCCCACTGCTTTGCTTCTGCTGAGTTTCAGAGGCCATGGCACCATCAGAAGTGCAAAAGCAACAAAACATTGCCAGAAACTTCTTTGCTAGTAAGTTTGTGCTTATCATCCTGAGGTGTTCTAAGGCATGCTGGAAAATGCGCCTCACTACCTGAAGAACTGCAGCAGGCCAAGCCCAAAGGGTGTCAGGGAAGGTTTTGCTTGACTGATCTCTCCAGTGCAGATGTGTGTGTGTTTGCGCCCTCTGCACAAAGGACTATCTGGCCTTGCCTACATGAGGTTGGGATAAGTGTCAAGAGTGATTCTTTCAAGACCTGCTCTTAATTTCATCTATCCTCATCAAATACCACTGTCCTCCAAATCCTGCTGGATGTGTCAGCCTAGCAGGTAAAGAAACTATTTTCTCCTCCCAAGAGCAGACATAGCACAAGTGCTGTCATGAAGGAGAATTTCACAGAATCATAGAATGGTTTGGGCAGGAAGGGACCTTACAGATCAGCTAGTTGCAACCCCCTGCCATGGGCAGGGACACCTTCCACTAGACCAGATGGCTCAAAGCTCCATCCAGCCTGGCCTTGAACAGCACCGCGAATGGGGCATCCACAGTTTCTCTGGGCAACCTGTTCCAGTGTCTCACCACCTTCACAGTGAAGAATTTCTTCCTGATATCTAATCTAAACCTACCCTCTTTCAGTTCAAAGCCATTCCTCCTTGTCCAATCATTTCATGCCCTTGAAAAAGTCCCTACCCAGATCTCTTGTTGCCCCTTTAGGCACTAGAAGATCCTGTAAGGTCTCCCCAGAGCTTTCTCTTCTCCAGAATGAACAACCCCAACTCTCTCAGCCTGTCTCCATAGGAGAGGTGCTCCAGCCCTCTGGTCATCAAACTGTACAAGGAGTGAAGAAGTGAAGTCAGTCGATGCATCGTACAGCACACCCTGTAGGGTACTACAGGACACCAGTCACGTAAAACATCTGAGATGTTCCCATCTGAATCTAAGCCTTAGTAGAGACACCCTGGCATGGCCACATCTCCATCATCTCTTGTTTCACACTCAGCAGCTGGATGCGAAACAACAATTACATTGTGAAATGTCATGGGTCTACTGGGAAGCAAAAACACATCAATATTGTCTCCTGGTTGCATCGAGCCATGATGATTTTGCTTGACTGCATGCCTGGATGAAACAACAGAGAACACAAACAGAGATGGGGCCAGAGCTTGTATGTGCACTACTTTTATCTTCCTGCCTTTCCAGTGCACCCATCGCAGCAGCGTCTAGGTGATAAGTCTGTCTCTTTGCAAAACAGGAAGACTGTGGGCTGGTTGGCTTCTCTGATGAGCCATAAATTACAGGGGTTTTACCTGGCTGCCAGCCTTACTGTGCACTAGGTAAGGCAGGCGCTAATGCAGGGTACTGCAGTGGCCAGCGATAGGATAATTACTGTTATTGCATTAGGAGAGAATAGCTGAGACTTAAGAGCCGGAGGGAAAAAGAGTCCCAGAAATTGGAGCACCAAAGGCATTGCTAGCTTCGTGCACACAAAGGCGACCGACCTATAAATAATCTGACCTCTTTGTTCCAGTAAAATGGCACAAGAATTAAGACCCCGGTTCAGGAAGAAACTTAAAATGCATGACTAAACTCGGCATAGCTGAGCAGACCTATTGACATGCCAGGGGCCCGAAGGCATTTCTGCTCTGTGAGCCTTTGTGCTCACCTGCGAGAGCGGCTGCTGGAGGTGTCCCGCTGGCAGAGCTGCTTTCCAGGGGCTGTGGGGAGCGAGCTTAATTACTGCAGGTAAAGGAGCAAAAGCCAAAATTCAAGTGGGACTTCTCAATAGTCTCGGCTCTTCCTCTGCCTTCTAAGTTACAGCTAAAGAAAGAGACCTCTGTTAACCTCAGTTACCTGATAGTAGCTAGCAATTTGAAAATGAAAAGCCGACATGTAGAGCAAAAGTATGAAGTGTTAGAACATGAGCCTAACAAATGCACCCCAGAAATTTTCCAGTAAAACAAACCCAAAACAAATCAGAGACCAAAGGGAAATAAAAAGAGATTAGCCAGCAGCAGAGCAGGTCCTCTCTAGGTTAGCTTCACCCTGCATGTGTATCATCTCTCAGCTTTTGGGAGAAAACCCACCCGAAGATGTGCTTGTTCAAATTAAAAGGCTTGTTGTTAGGCTCAGAAAGCCCTTGGCAGCCTTGATAAAGTAAAACTAGAACTACTTGTGGAAAGAAAGCTTTGATGGTTGCCTGAGGTGGGGAGTAGCACCATTTACAAATATTTTTCTCCTAGCTCTTGATCACAGAGACTTAGAAAAATTCTACCTGAAAATTATTAGTAATTATAAATGTATTATAAACCCTTCCCTGCTCTTTTTGTCTTTTCTTCCTGCTGGAGGTGAGGAGCAAGCATGGAGAAAGTGCAAGACTGACTCAGGGGCACCCACCACCAGCCCCTGGCCTGGCCCCCCATTTCTGGGATTCACAGCAAATACGTGTGTCCCAGGGAAGACATATGCAAGGTGGGTGTAGGAGCCATTCAGTTCCTTGGGAGGTGAGTAACAGGGTTTGGTAAGCAAACTTGAGTCCAGTGGGGTGTCAGACGTGACTGTGAGCTACTGGTTTAGCAACTTAGCAGCTGGCTGGCAAAACAATAATCCAGCAGCCTTTTTCCCAGGTGAGGGGGAAACAACAAGAAATGCAAAGTGATCTGCCAGAAAGTTTGCAGTGGACATTTGGACAAATGCAGGAAGGTCCAGCCACTCTCATTTTTGCTGTGAACACCTGGACAGCAAGGACCTCTCATGTGCACACCTGTCCCTTTTGCCTGCACTGTTTTTTGTTGCATCCAGGGACACTAAGGGTGAGGAAAGAGCCACATTCTTCTCTTACAACTGTTTATCCCGATCCACAGCGCCCCTCCACTGGCCTTCCCCACGCCCCACACGTATACACAGCCCCTAAAGCAAGCACTTTAAGACTGGAAGTGTAATCCAAGCTTGCATTACAATTCTTCCTATGTAGCTCAGTCATTAGTTACAGTGGAGCAATTAGGAACTAACAGGCCTAGCAGAGAGAGATGGTGTTTTCTGGTGGCTTTTTCCAAGCTCCCAGGACAATTCTGGCTGTTGTCCTGTGTGGCTCACAGCCCCGTCACAGTGTTACCTGTCCGAAAGGCAGCAGCAGAAAGCTCTGCAGCCACAGGCCGCGTGTGCCCTGTGTTTATACCATTTCCTGCTGGGAGCCATGATGTTAAAAGCCGTATTGTCCGCCTGTTTCTCACGCTCCTCCTGTGCGTGTGGCCCCAGTGTCCCAAAGAGCTGTCGGGCTGCAGAAGAAGCCAAGAGGCAAAGTTCATCTTTTTGTTCTGAGGCAGCGCAGCGCCTGGCACAACCATGCATGGTCCCTGACTCAGAGCACAACCATCTTTGAAATAAATAAAATGAAGAAGGAGAACATCTCTGGGCCTATATTTGACACTTGTATTCCCACACCACTTGGCTTTATATAAACATACGAATTGGTATGGTGGTTGTTTTGACTCATCTGCTTAGCAATCATTTTATTTTAATCAATATTTATTTAACTCACCAGCTAGACAAAAGCTCCCTAATTTCTTCATCTGATTTAATTGATGTTCCCTGTCAGTATGAAGCTAGACTGGATAAGACAGTACAAGCTGTGCCAGTCTTCTTTGGTTTGCATCTGTTTTAACAAGTCCTGTGACTGTCGCAGAGCCAAGGCGCATCTTACATCTCGCAGAGGAATTGGGACCATACGTGACTGTATACCCTGGGACAAGGAGCCAAGAAACACGACAAAACAATAAGCGTTGACACAATAATTAGCATATTGATTCTCCATGCAAATTACCTCTTCATACATTGTGAAACACTTTGCATTTTCAGAGGACTTCAGAGGATCCTGGAGTTTCTTACAGGCACCACAGTAATTAAATACACGTCTTCAGTTGTAACATTAAAATACAATTCTGGGTGAAGGATCACAGAAAGAAACACGCACGTTGTGCAGATAAAAATGTGTAGGATACATCTACCTGACACCCCCACCCCCAAACATGCACCATAAATTTTATTCCTGAAGAAGCTTTCAGGCCATGGATATTTCAGGCCTTCTTAGAGGAACATTTTGCTTTCTATTTGAAGGAAATGATCTGTACCTTGTGTCACCTCAACCTCATGCCAAGGATGAGGAGTGGCTGCAAGTTGAAGGATTGAATCACAAAGCTCAGTCTTAGCCCAGTACTCGACTTGCCTGAAAAGAAAGGTTCACCTTTAGCAAATGCTAAAACAGACTGGCTTTCAGAGGAACTAATTTTTCAAACTCAGTCACAAGTGCAGGGGGAAAAATGAACTCTCACATTTACATCAGTGGAGTCATACAGAAACTATGATCCTGAAGTCAACACGTGAAAAAGCTTAAGTGAAGCAACCTGTAACTTGCTGCCCAGATTAGTTCATGCCCAGCTCTCTCTGCCAGCATTTAAAGTCTTTGTGAAATGCTAAAGTGTGAAGGGTAGCACCGTCTCTGGAGGCCAAAGTCAACTGATATTAGGAACGGGTACAGTAATTTTACAACCATTAACAGCATTAATGACCCTGTGAGCCAAGACCGAAAGCTGCCAGGAAGACCCAGAACTGCCTCTGCAAGGAGGAAAAATTGCCTTGCCTCCACAAGCATACTGCACTGTTGTAAAAATCAGCTAAATATCTAGACTGCAGGCTGAGAGGGCAGAGCTGTCTGCAGTGACGGAGACTGATCCCATCCAGAGACAAATGTGACATCGTGAAGCACCCACCAGGACACCTAGATTTCAATGTAGGTCGAGATACATTATAGCAGGGTGGTGAGTCCTACAAAGAGAGCTGCTTCATCACTGCAAAGTTTTAGGAGCAGGTCACCATCCCCTAATGGAAGGTCCTGAGGTTCATCGAGAAGACCAGAGCTCATAGATGGTGCCTTTCCCTTTCCCGCTGGCAATGCCCTTTTTGTGCTCCTCACCTGTGTTGCCACATGCTCACACTACCACAGCCTCTTGATGGAAAAGCACCAGCTGCCTGCACATTCAAGTGCTTCAGGTAAGGCTTTGAGAGGGGGCTTGGAAAAGGTCTTGGAAAGATGCAGACGCCACTCCTAAGGGCTCCAGGCAACAGGAGACAAATGAAGAAATGTCACCTTCTCCAAAGGCACTCAGGTCTGCTCAAGATTTGTTCAAGCCTGGTTTTCTACACAAGCAAGTTGTACAAGGTCAGACGCTCCCTGCACAGCAGCTCTTGAAACCATTGCCTGGTTTTGGTCAAGCATGGCAGGACTGAGGATCTCTGTGATCGCCCAGTTCCTGGGAGTTCTCATGCAAACGTTATCCTTTCCTGGTTTGCACAGGAAGGCACGACCAGAGAAGGTAGGGGTGCTGGCAGAGGACATGGAAGTGCACATGGATTCACTGGGTGTCTGTTCCCCACAGCAGAGGAGCAACTGATTACAGCTGGAATCATGGGACAAGCCTGCTCCAAGGCCAAATCCTTACTTTCCAAGCGTGCACATCCAGAAATGACGGGAGGTCCCAGCCCTGGGGGGTCGAGTGGCACCCTATGAAATAGCTTTCATTCTGATCCAAGTGCAATCCAGCTCCTCCACTCTGTGCCCCAACAAGTCCTGGCTGTTAGCAAAAGCTGCCATCCTTGAAAACTGCCCGTAATTGCAGGCTTTCTGTGCTCAGAGGGAAAGGGGAGGGACTGGATTAAAAAAAAAAACAAAAAAAAAACCACCTCGAGTCTTTGAAACACAGAAAACATGTCCAAGTCGGTTCAATAGCCTTCCACAGACTCAATAAAAGATTAATCAAATCATCCACAATGAAAGCAAGTTTGGCATCCCTGTCCCTGGGCTAGTGGTAATGCAGAATCCTCACCTGCAGTTTCTTACAACTGATGCTATTATTCAGGAAAGGCCTCAAGTACTGTCCTGTAGGGAGTGATAAAAAACCCACCCCAAACCCAAAAGGATGCATGGGCAAAACTGGGATAGAAATTTGCACTTTTCCTGCCTGTGAACAATAATTCATGCAGTTAGTGCTGTATCAGAACTAATTTAACCCAGTTTTTAATTTAAACTACAGGAAAGCAAGTTCAAGTAGGTTTCTCTAACATAAAGGACATCTTTTAACCCAACTTTTTCTCCTGTTCACCCCACCCCCACCCAATGCTATTAAATGGCTTGAAACATGACACAAAAATACATGTCTTATCATATCAGTTGGTTTCTCTCACTGTAGCAGCCCTTATCAACATTCAGCAGCCCTATTAATGCAGTCCCCTGCAATCAACATGAAAAAGTAGCGCTCTACAGATCTCTGATCCGTCCCTTCCCAGTATCATAGGCCGTTGCTGGATGCCGAATAAAGAGCAGGAGCTCTTTTTATGCCAGCAGTTTGCTCCTTTACCTCTGGCCTGCGTGCCCACGGTCCACAACTCTCACAGCTTGCTCCATGGCAGACCCCTGAGCTGCCAGTCTCGCATGAAGCTGTCCTTCCCCGGATGCAGCTGCTGGAGCCCTGTCCATGTCCCACTGGGTACCGCCCCGTGGCAAGGCTGGCAGAGCCCTGTGCTTATGCCCTGTGTCCAGCACATACTTTCAGGGGAAAGTCTACCTGTGTAAGTATTATATATATTGCACTGCTAAATGCAAACTGCTCTGAAAATGTATCATAGATTTGCCTTAATCCTACACTGCTTTCTCGAGAGATGGGGTGGAATAAAGTGCTAGAAAACCATTCCTCATGAATTGACAGGATTTTTGTAGAAAAGAATTGTGGAGACCCAAACCTACAGAGCCTACTGCAAGAAGCAGAGCTTCAGGAGACAAACTGTTCAGGAACTGCGAACTGGACATCCTCAGTGGGCTCTAAATTTGACTTACAAACCAGAGAAACCCAGACTTTGGCAGCTATATCTCTGTTCCTTTTAGTAGCAGTGTGTTTACCATGTTTCAGTCCTCACTGGATATATTGACAAGCCCTTTACTAACTTCTTCCTCGGGTTATTTTCATTTCATAGGTGATTGTATTTAATTTAAGATTCCCAAGAAATTACAAAATAATGTAAACAAGTGTTTTCAAAATTGTTTGCATCACTCCTTTTTCCCCCCATGGAACTGGGGTGTCCTTGAGATATTATACTGGACCTTAGCCAACAGACTGAGAAACAGGATTAGCAAAAACAGAGGAAGGATGTTGCAACACACCAGTTGAATCTTTTCTCTTGGGATTTTGAGTTTGGTCTGGCCAGAGAGGTTGGCAGGAGGTGAAGGGGACAACCTCTCCACTTTCGCTCCACGAGAAGGCAAGCTTGCGAAGAGGAAGCCTGTTTTCTGCAAATGCCTCTTGGGCAGAGTTTACACCAGGCTCAAGAGGTTACTTGGGGTCCACAGGACACCCCAGGGCCGTGTTTTTCCCCTGAGGCTTCATGGCCCTCTTTCAGGGCATGCAGGTCAGGTAGGGAGACAGAATCTCTGCAGACAACTTGTGTTGCAAGACAGAAACTGCAAGGCATGGTTGCTAGCTATGAAAAACTATCCAGGCAGAAGGTTCCTCTCTTACGAAATGCACCTCCTGATCGCCCTGCAGAAATCGTCCTTGCCCTTGCTAGTGCTGCCATCCCCCAGCTTTTCAGTTCTACCTTTGACTTCCTGTCCTCAACCCCCAACACTTCCTTACAAGCTTTCAGGAATGTCTCCACACGAGGCTGCTGAGCAGTGCCAGCTTTGCTGCCTTTCCTAAAATGTGCGGTTTCAATTGGAGGAAAAGAAACCCCAAAACCTATCTCAGCTTCACAGTATTGGTGCAAATGGTTTAAGCTTTACTGGGGCTTATCAGATAGAATTCTAGCTAATCTAAGGTCAATTTCTATCGCCAGAGCGTTAGTTTATTATTCTTCAGTGCACTGTTTGGTGGTGTTATTGACATATAAAATGGTGAAATGAATGGTGGAATGATCTTCCCTTCAAGTATTTAGGCGTGTGCCAAAAGCAGAGAAGCTTGTACTTCTCTGACCATTTTGTTTCTCTGTTTCCAACGTCATTCTCCAATGTCTGGAGAATTACTACACGTAAGAAAGAACCATTCCACAGTTAAATAAAACTATATATGCTTTTTGTAAGAAAGGAGGAAGAAGCAGGTATTTTTATATTACCTTTAAGAACTGTTACCTGTGTAGGAATGGACTAAATTTGGACCAGTCACCTAGAGCCCAAACACATGTATTGCCAAACTGATTCCCTTTTTCTATACTTCTAGTTTGCATTAGGTTGAATATGAAAATAATTTCTTAATTGTTAATGTTCTTAACATTAAACCCTCCACTGGGTACAACTGCAATTCAAAAGGTGTAAATTGCTAAACAAGTTTGTGGGGAGACACTTATTTAGCTGTTAATCTAGGTAATCATAGGTTCTCAGTGCCCTCTATGTGAAACTCTTCTGTTTCTTACCATCTGCACACATCATCATCTTCAGGGCAATTAGTGGTGAAAAAGAAAACTGTAAGAGAAAACTTCTTTCAGAACTTTTGGTTTCTATGTATACAAGGCACTGTGTCTGTCACACGAGCATTCAGTCCACAAAACTTCACATTTACATGAGGTGAATACCATTTTCCTGGGGAAAAGGAACAAACCCCTCTTGCCAGTCAACTTGTTAGGGGTTTGTCATTGTTTTCATGGGGTGGTTTAGGCATGACTGCAGAGCAGGCTCTTCAGGAGCCACACACGCATGGATTACACAACACACAAGAAGCTTGATAATGTCATTACCACACCTCTGTTTTTTTTTTAATACACTTCCTCCTGCTTTTAGGTTGGGTCCAGTTATTCATAGCGAACACCTGGCTCTGCACAAGGAAGCACTAAATCCTTTGCCTTCAAAGCACACAGACAGCAAGGAAGGTCAAGTATTACTCAGGGATTTCTCACCAGATCTTCAGATCAGATCTCTTATTTTTTCAGTAAAATGCAGCACATCATTGTTGCATATTCAGCTCTGGAGGAAAGGCCTTGATTAAACCAGTGAAGCTAAACCAACTCCCTGAATGTCGCTAAAACAGGGAAGCATAAAAATCCACATTTAACTGTATCGTTGAGCAACTAATCCCAGTTAATCCCAGCAGCCCCTGAAAGTCCCTTACGGCACAGATGGGGAGGGACCAGCCATCTCCTGCAGCCATGGATCACGCCAACAGCTTCACAGCTGGGAACGGCACCTCTTCACCCAGAGGCCCAAGATCTGCAGTCCCACAGCATGCCAGGAGTCCTCAACATCCCACCAGGGGAGGGCTTAGCCAGGGGAAGTTCAGGATAGCTCTTTGGACCTTGTTTGTTTGCTCATTCTCTTCCGAGACCCCGAGCCACCCACTCCTCAAAACATCAACACCAGCACAAGGGAGCAAGAGACTATAATTATTTGGAAGGAACTGCTCTAGTTTTACTCATAGGTAAGGGCAGTTGTAGATGAAAGAGCAACAAGGACAAGGACAGATCCATGGCAGGTTTTTCTCCCGGTCTGTGCCCTGGGCAGGGCAGGCAGATAGGATCTGCAGCACCATAAATCACCTCACTGCAAATGGAGAAGAGAAACGGATTGTGAAATGAACTGTAAAATAAACTTCTAATGTAAACATCGAACAGTCAGGGGGTTGTTTTTCTGTCTGGGAGCCCAAGTCTGGTACGATTTACTGGCTGACTATGCTGGGACCTTGTTGGGTGAGGTTACTGCTGGCCCTACTGCAGGGCAAGGAGGCAGCCATCACTCTTGTTTGCCAGCAGGAGAGGGGGCTGATGCTGCCATGAGCATCCTGCTGTCCTCTGGCACCATTTGCTTGCTCAGGCACCGGAGCTTTGCCCACAGTTGCCACCACAAGCTGTCTGGCTCCTCCTGACCCAGAAAGACACCCTCCCAGACACCAGCCTTGGTGGCCTGGCAGCAGTGATGGGGACGCCCCAAAAGGCTTCAGGCTGCATCTTTCAACAGGGCCTGGGTTTTCTGATAAGCAGGTGCTCACCCAAAGCTGCCTCTCCCTGACACGTCTCCCACGTCCCTGCCCACTCCAGTCCTGCTGCTCACAGTCAGTGGGACTTTGCTGCTTGCACCTTTTCCTGGTCTGGCCTATTGTCCCTGCCAGGAGGGCCAACACTTGCCCTCCGCAGGGAAAGCAGGCCACCTCTGAAACAAACCTGACCCACTGCAGGAATATCTGTATTTTCACCTGTATTTATACTTCTGGTTCAGACGGACTCCGACTCGATGATCCTGAGGGGTCCCTTCCAAGTCAGCATATTCTGTGATTCTGTGGTTGTACTACATCAGTACCTCTCTGGGGTCGGGGGCACGCCCTGGCTCATGCGTCAGCACAGTGGGACAACATTACTCAATACCTGCTACAGTCAAACCAGCAGGAAAGATAACAGTTTGCTGCTGTTTATAGAGACCTGCGCCTCAGGTAGAAATGAACAGAAGCCTCTGTGTTTCGGGGTTTTTTTAGTCTTGTTTTAAAGCTGCTTTAAGTCCTTAAGGCAAGTCATAGGAGCATGAGGTTAGAAGCGACCTCAGGAGATCATCCTCCTGCTCTGAGGCAGGGCCAAGGAAAATCCAGGCAAACATTCTGCTCCCAAAAAACACCCTTAATGAAGAAAAGTCCACACCTCTAGGAAATGTGTTAATTATCCTCATAGCTAAGAGAACATAACCTACATTTCCTGCAGATGAAACATGGNGGAAACGCACACAAGTGAGCCGATAGTTATTCAAGTGTCTTGGTGAAAAAATAGTTGCTAGCTCCAAATTCCTCTTTTGTGGCCCAGCACCTGTGTTTTTTCTGCCAGGTGGAAGGTGAAGAGGCTGAAAACTGACAAGTGGCCAAAAAGTTTGTGGGACAAAATGGAGAAATTCCCAGGGAATAAGTTTTTAGGTCACTGTTTCCCATCATGAGAATCTGCATCCCATAATGGCCTACAAAAAAGGGTGTAGGGGATGCTGCTGAAGATACAGATTTTAACTGGGGAAGTTATCCACCTCCCCTACTCATTTCACACTTCCACATGTGCCTGCAGTTTTGTCATACCTTGAGTCCCATACATGAGTTTTGTGTGAAGAAGCCGAGCAGGTGCAGTCCTACCACTGGCAGCTGTGCTCTGAGCAAGGCTTAGCACATGCCCAAGTGGTTACAGGCCATCCTTTGCAGGCGACTGTCCCATGTGTGGGGGTCAAGGTCTCCAGGGTTTGTTTCGGGTGCTGTTAGCGGCTGCTGCAGCACCTCCGCTGAACGCGGCCATGTGCAGTGAGGTGTTGGGGTCGGAGCACTTCCTGCACTTCCTCTGGTGAGGCACAGCCCCATGTCTGCATACACAAAATCTGGGAGTAAACTGCTTAAACACAAACAAAGTACTTCAGCAGTGTGTCATAATTCAGGTTTCAGATAAGAGGGGTCAGAACAATGTAATTCTGCTCCATCTATTTCTTCAAACATTTCCTTTGTCAGACCCTTATTATTATCCTATATTTCAGGTTCCAGATTCAAACCACATCTAACATTTCTAGTACAGCTTTATCCTGATGCTCTTGGCACATGGGTCATGTCTGAGACAAGGCTAGATCAAAAAAGAAATGTGTGTGAACTCTGAGCGTGTGTGTGTGTGTGCGCGTGCGTGTGTGTGTGTGTGTGTGTGTGTGTGTGTGTGTGTGTAGATGTTAGACAAGTCACCTTTAGATGGTCTTTCCTCAACCATGAGCTCATCCAATCCGCCCGTATGGTAAATGTGACCTTTAAGTTAGTCTTGAAATGCTGAACATTCGCCTACAGAGGACTGTCAATTACAGTGGAAAAGAAACAGATAAGCCTTTTGTTAGCTTATGGATGAGGTGATCAGCATAAAATGTTCAAATTCTGATAACCTTCAGTTGGAAAAGTCTGCAGATTCTTGATTTACTAAAATACAGAAAACCAAAGTTTTTCAATTTTATTTTGGCAATTATGGCTCGGGGAAGTATTGCAGGTCGCAAGTGCCACCGCTGCCAGAGGGCAGACACCACGGACAACTCTGTAGCTGGTTGTTCTAGGCTGCACCTAAACTGTACAAAGCTGCTTCACAATATTCGTTTCTCACAGAAAAACTTGGCAGAGCATGAACAAAGACAGACACTTTTTAAAAGAACAAGGCATTCATTTCTTTGCCATTTTTTTGTCTGTAGGAATTTGCTCTGAAGTAGTGGGCTCGTGTCTCTTTCAGCTGCCATACCTGGTAAGAGGTCCACAAACCATTTGT
This sequence comes from Mystacornis crossleyi, assembly GCA_013400655.1. NCBI lineage: Eukaryota > Metazoa > Chordata > Aves > Passeriformes > Timaliidae > Mystacornis > Mystacornis crossleyi. The sequence continues at coordinate 58,104 of VYZQ01054929.1, read as the reverse complement.
ACTCTCAGCTCTACATCTCCTGACCTTAGCAGACCTTTGAATACAGCCGCCAGACCACACTGGCTGCAAACTTACTATTCCAAGTGAGGCAGTGCTCAGGATTTAGCCTGTGTTAGGCAAAGGTGGCTGATACAGCTAGAGCAACAAACTGTCTTCAGACTCAGGTGTAGCTTGAAACAGCAAAACAAGGAGTGTTTCTTCCTAGTGTAGCTGGAATGCTGTGACTTATGCTGGCAATGAGCTTTCACCAGGTAACTGTGTTACCTGGGCTTCTTGCTTAAATAAAACCATCATAAAAAATAATCATGTCCACAACTTACATAATTGACTCCACACACGTTTTAATAACTGGCCTTGGAAAAACAGAGAATGTAAAGAAGTCATAGAATGAAAAAAAAAAAAAAAAAGAAGAAGAAAAAAGAAATATTTATTTCCAAAGAAAGATTCATGAGGATTAAAAGATAGGAAGATCACTAAGATCACTGCTGACAGCAATAGAAATCACTGGTGACTTTAGATATGGATTGAAGAATGACTGAAGGGAATGAAAAAGTGGTTCAGATGCCCCCATGGCACTGCATCATTTAAAGTGTAGCATTTTATTAAGCCTTTTGCACTTGTCGCTTTATTTTTCATTCCTGTGTTCTCGCATCTCTTGACATTTTCTCTGCACACATGGAGAAGCCCCCTTGGCTGCGTGGTCCATAAGATCCGTAAGGTGGGAGTTGACCACCCTCCGGCTCCTTACACATCCATTTGTGTGAGAAAACCAAACCTCGAGAGTCTCCTGCTAACAGCAACATCATGTTGTCATCCCGGAGGCCCTTTCTTAATGAGGGAGCAAAGCTTTGGCAAGAAGAGGTGAAGACATTGTGGAAGAGCAAAGATGTTCAGGCAGGAGATTTAAGAGGATGGAAATGTAGCTGCAGAGTCTCAGCCACGTCCCCCAGGACCAGCAATTCAGGCACTTTCTGCAGGCAACCTGTCCCCCTGGCATCCTCTGGTGAAAAACCGAGTGAAATGGGATCACCCTGAAGTGCTTGTTACAGGTGAGGAAAAGTGAAGAGAGGCTTTGCACGTGTGTTACTCCAGGGAAACTTCCCACGTGACCGCTCCTGTCTGTGTAACTCGGTTAGCGCTGACCCTTTGGCGACAACCACCTCACCCAGACTGCAGAGCAAACACAACTCCACTGCAAAGTGAAGACCCCCTGTACACCCATGCCTGACCTTCCCCTCTCCTACCTTCTCCAGAGGCAGAAGCTTCAGAGAAGACACCCAGAGGTAGCTGCCTTTCCCAAGAAGAGACTCAGATATCTCCCAGCTCTAAAAAGCCACTATAATTTTATAACTGCTCAGGCACAGTAGAATTTTAACTTTAAATGTGGCTTTTCCATGGGAGTCTGATAGGCCGAGTGACAGTGCATGGCAAAAACGTCTGTATAAATGAGACATCCTCGCCATAAATTTTGACTAACAGATGCACACTTAGGCTGATAACACAATTTGATATTGCAAATATGACTCTCCAGAGAAGTGTGAATGACAATGGTTTTCATTTAATGACTAAAATTACTTTTTTTTTTTTAATTGTATGTCTTTCATGAATTGCTTTATTGCTTTCTAAGCGGTGACTTTTCTCCAGGACATTCGTCCATGAATTAGTTAATGGCGTACAAGCCTGGTTAGCTTTAAGTAAGAGGAGCCTAATAGAGATTTAAGATAAAGTGCTGGTGAAGTATGAATTTTCTGCTGAAACAACAAATGCAAGACAAATACCAGGCCAGTCATTCACAGCAGAGGCTTGGAAAGGCTGGACCTCTCCCTCCTGGAGGGGAAGGTGTCAGGAGCAGCTTCGTCTGCTGCTCTCCAGGGAGCACCTCCGAGGTGGCTCTGCCAATGCAGTTTTCCTCCATCTTTTGCTTTGGAGGTTAGGGGTAGAGTACACCTGTATTTCTTAACTAGCACTTCCTAACCAATGCCATCCTTTTCCAAGGTGGTTAGGAACAGCAGAAGGAACCATTGTCTGTGCAGCAGGTGAATCTTCAGAGAGCTTACCAGATACCAGAGCAAAGTGCTGGCATCTGCTCTGCTTTGTTCCCCCTGATGTCCTCGCCATCCTCCCTGGACCTCACCAGCACTGGACCTTGCTGCACCAGCCATGGGATGTTTGAGGGTTTACAGTGGCCCTAAGAGCATGAAGTAGAGCCAGAGTCTGACATTCCTGCCGTGCCAGGGTCCACAGGTGCCAGCAGCAGCTTCAATGCCCGTTGCAGTGAGCACTGCTGGAAGGCTAATTCCCGGGGAAAGGCAACACTTGGGAATTGCTCTGTGCTTTAAATTTCAGCAAAAACAAAGTTTTAAGGTATTGCCTCAAAAAGAGTGAAAATTGAAGGAAAAGACTGCTGATGAGCATTATATTGGTCTTGGAAGTTGGAAATATTTTTATGAGCTTTCATATATTTTTACAGTTTTCCCCATTTCACCACACATCACTCAGGATATAGGCATCTTTAAACCTGCATGGCATAATGTAACATTAAAAGAATGTTACAACAGGTACCCTCATTTAGGCCAGTTGTTCTTACTGAATTGGGACATTTAATCTCATTTTCTAGATTAAATCAGGTCCTTGGTATGTCATCAAACCATAAAAAAAAGCAGGAGACGCTTTGTTCTAGTAAGTAAATGTTTTGACATATGCAAAACTGCTCATGTCAGGAGTATGCAAAGAGAATCCAGGTGCAAAAATAAAAATTCCAAACTGGAGATTCTGAATTTTGTCAGACAATTCCAAAGTTTCTCAAAGATTTAAACCACAGTTTTAAAAAAAGAAAAAAAATTTTTTAAAAGAAAAAAAACTTTACCTGTTTCTTTTGTTGCTTTAGTGGAATTTTCTATGCTTTGTACTTATGTGATAAGTATATTTTCATTTTAAAAAATTCCACAGGTGGAGCCAGTGGGAAAAAAAGCTCTGTGGGCTGGGTTGGGCAAACAGAGATGCCATGAGACACTGCAGAAGCCGCAGGCAGTGGGATGCATCTGTGTACCAGCAAGAGCAGTATCTACTCTATCTGGCTTGGGCTCCACTTCATCCAAGATGACTTCCTTTTGAATGGGGAGATTCCAGTCACGATGACTCCACCAGTAAAAGAGGTAGCCTCCCAGATTTACTTATCTCAGCCTTCTTGAAAGTACCCCTAACTTCCTTGGCAGCAGTAACCAAACAAGAGCTGTAAAATACTGTTTTCCCTGGTCTGGCTGAACTCACGACTCAGCATATGTGGTGGGGAGCTCCTAAAATAGCTCTCCGTTGCCTCACCAGCATCAGCAGCAACTTGAAAAGTCTTTTGCCTTCTGGGACAACTTGGAGAAGTTTTAAAATGTTTGGACTTATTTTGAAAGTACTGTGGAAGATAAGAATGATCTAGTCCAAGGCTGGGTGAACTGAAGGTCACAGCTAAGGCATTGCACAACAGACCCAAGTCGGTTCAGCACAAAACTCAATCAGGATTTGATCAGCTGATCTTCAGTGCTGCTGCCGCCCCTGCCTAAATTCAGGTTAAAGCTGAGTCTCTTTGACCTGGCACCTCACTGGGCCAACCAACCACGTAGTTTGTCCCAAATCCTGGTGGGGCAGTGCCACGGCCTTCTCTGGCAGAGCCTTGTTGGAGAAGCCTTCTGAACAAAACCAGCAAAACAGCTCTGTTTCTGAGGGGAAGCTGTAGTTGCTGCAGGACAAGTGCAGTCACTCTGGGAAATTTAACGCACACTTTCTCCTGGTCAAAGGCTATTTTCCGTCTGGATCTTGTCATGTTACAGGCTATCTTTAGTTAGGACAAAACCTGAACAGCTCTTGCTATGTTAAACAAGGGATATCCCCAAACTGCTCTTGATGAATGCAGTACTTCACCATCATGTTCCTGTGGGCTCTGCACGGACATCGCGGTTTGTCCCTCCGGAGTCATGAGAACCCCCTCCCTCCTGTGAGGAAAGGCTCCCCTTTCTTGAAAATATAATTTCTTCCTGAAAAATGACTCCAAAAGACCCTATACATCTGTGGCTTCCCATCAGGATGGGAGAAGAGCTTTTTGTCGACATGTCTCTTGTTTCTGAGCACGCTCTCCAGTGCCTGAGCCCTCAGTATAACTTTCTGCTGAGTCAGGCTGCTGTTTTTATTATCCCAAATCCCAAACGGGTGGTTTCAAGTACTCCAGGCATTTTTCAAAGACAGTCTGAAACCCAGCAAAGCCCACGGTGGGGGGTGTAACCCTTCTTCCAACAGGTCTGCAGTTGGACTGGTTCTCTCCCAGGTCAGGCGAGCTGGTCTGCAGCTGCAGAGTGCAGCTGCCACCCCTGGGGACAACCCCTCTCTGTCCCCAGAATCAAGTGAACTTTGTGATTTCTAACCAGCAGTATATGATCCCCCTGGGGTTATTTGACCACCAGAACTACGCTGGCTTGGCTGAATGACTGAGGGGCCGAGGCCCGTATCAGTACACACTGACAGATATTAGTGGATGCAGGCTCGGGACCCCTGCCCAGCCCCAAGCCCCCCACCAGCCATTTTCACCTGCTGCTTGAAAGTCACCCCTTCTCCAGGTCCTGCATTTACATGTCTGTCTATGACACAATAAAAACAGAGCCAAGGCAAATGTGCAATGTAGAGATCCATTATGCTTTATTTACATGCGTCACCATCTCTTTTACAAACTAGATTACAATTTAAAATGGAATACACAAGGCAATATCTACTAACACCAAGTGGAGTAAGCAATGCGTCTCTACTTCATTTGGAAAGGGGCAGGTTTTGCTCCAAAACAAACTTCCTTCCAACCTCTGAGTAGTAAGGTAATATATTCCTCCAGGGCAGCATCTTTTTTCTTGGTTTTTGTTTTTTGTTTTTTTTTTTAATATAAAATCCTCAGTAAGACTGCAACGTGAGAGTGTCTGCTTTCAAATGAAAGTACAAGAAAGCCCAAATGAAAAGTATAAACTGTTCAGCTCTTCGGTATGTAAAGACGGCCATGCACGATAAGGCTGTGGATTTAATATTCTTCCAATTTACATGGCTTGAAACAGAAACAGATAAAACAGTTTTACAGATACTGTATACATATTTTTTCCAATCATGCAACTTTTTAAAAAAAAAGTTAAACATGTGAAGCCAAATGTACAATCCATTTTTTCCAACCCACAGTTACAAAATGTATCTGGTCCCCCTTCGCATCTGTTGGCAATTCCAAAGGTATATTGTGTACTTGAAACACTTACAGGACACCAATTGCCAAGCTATAATTTTAGAGAAATACCTGACCTAAAAGGTAACTTTTTAAAGCAGTGGCACAAAAATTTCTGGAGTTAAGCAGTGTTTAACTACCTGATTACTCTTAAGAGAATTTTTCTTTACAAAATCATTAAATCAAGCCCCAACCTGTGACTAGAAACTGCATAAATAACACCTTTTTGGACCTTTTGTTTAGACCAAGTGTTCAAATGATAACCACATAATTGTGACCTTGACCTTCATCCATTTTATATGATTTCACAAGGAACACTTCTACGCATAAACATGTTTAAAGACTCAAAGGCCAAATTTTCAAAAAGTAGGTTCCCCAAACTAGCTATTCAAGTCTTAATTTTGACACCTACATAGCTGGCCCTTTGAGTTCAGGGAGATTTATTTAGCACCTCTGGAGTGAAGGGCCTTTGCTGGGCACCTCAGCAGGTGTAGAGGGTGATGACCCCCCCCGGGCCTGGGGGGACCTGTCACTTCCCCTTCCTTCAAGAAGCCACGAGGGCACAACAGCTCACCCCCTGCAACCATGCTGGAGTCCCTGACATTTGGTGCCTGACACCAGGCACTTCTGCTTGAAAATTTTGGCCCCAAAACTGAGCAACAGAAACCAAACCAAACTGAAGAGGCTGGCCAAGGCCATCCCTCTTCGATGAGTGCTGGGATGTTCCCCTAAGCGGGGGCCCAAGCTGTCCCAGCCATGCCAGTGGAAATTCTCCCTTTGACATTGCTGGGAGGCAGGTTAAGCCTGTCAGCCACTAATGTTTTTATTATTTCTTTTAAAAAAACTTCTCCGCCATTGATGGGCTGTCTCTAAACCAAGTGGTTTTTTCTCCATTTTCTGAACAGAGCAGGCCATAGTTTTGTCTCTCATGTCTGCCAGGGGAAAGCAGCTCCTCTGAACCCAAGCAGGTTCAGTTGCTGGAACAGAGCAGAATTTGCCCCCGCATTTGGTTTAAGCTTTCAACAAAGGCCTTTTTTCAAAAGGCCTTCCCTTGCCTTTTACAAGCACTGAATCTGTACCAAGAAAAAAATTAATTTGGGGGTTTGGTCACGTTGGCCATACCATTGAGTCAGGCCGTACTGGATCTGTCCGTGATGGTGGGTCTTTGGGCAGCACCACGGGTCTCACTGCAGGCTCATCCGTGCAGGGATCAAAAGCTGCACCTCAGCACGGTGAGGTTTGCTGACAAGCCAAAGCCACCAAGTGAGCTTTGCTGACAGCCAAAATGTGGGGCTGGGGCACAAGTCCAGCCACAGGGAGGCAGCTGCAGAGAAGCCTCAGAGAAAGAAACACCAGAGGGAAGTCCTTCAGCACACACTCCATTTTGGGTTGTACCAGGAAGCTAAGAGCTAATGGCACATGCTCAGAGGAGGCCAGTGACAAACTCTTGACCAATTTCAGTAAAAGGTGCCTGCAACCGGACTCGGGTAAGCCAGGTGCCCAGCTGTGCCACAAGTATCCTGGGAAGCTGGCTGCTGATAGACATGGGCAGCGTGCACCACCCAGCTCCAATGAATGCAATGAACGAGGCCACATGCCGACAAATAGAACCCCTCAGTGTAAAAAGAGAAGTTCTTACAAAAGGCAAATTATAAACCCTTGGCTGCTTGGAAGAGTTGATATGCTACAGGGCTATGCTAACCACAACTGCACAGAGCCTACACAGTCATAACTGGGGGGAGAAACCAAGAGGTGCATCTTTATGAGGGAACAGCATGGGGGCTACGGTACAAAACCAAAATTTCCATCACACTGGGAGCTGCTGTTTCACCAAAATCACCTCAGGGACCTGGAAAGTAAGGAGTGAGGAAGGGCCCATGAATGCATATGTGTGTTGGTGCATGACTGTGCATGTGCGGTGGCAGTGGCGAGAGGGAGTCACTCCACATTGCATGGGACACAGGTCGGTGGGAACTCATGCACTGAGACTTTGGGTTAAAATGCTAGTTTTGTTTTCCTAACATCCATGCATAATGATCCATTTCTGTACATAATAAAATATATTTATATATTTATATGCATAATGCTTTTATGCAAAGGAAAAAAACTTCATATATCGCTTTGGAGAATTATGTATACACNCATTATTATTATTAATTATTATTCGTTTTACAAAAGAAAATCTTAGAAGCAAAATATATGAAACTGCCTTGTCTTTCAGTGTCATTTATCCTGCTACAATCTACGCTCATATGAAAAGCCGTTCGTACGATACTGTCACCTTGCCATTCCCACTCCTGCTTCTTCTGCCACAATGGATTATACATAATGAGAAGGAAAAAATCATCAAGGATATGTCCAAAACAACAACAACAAAAATAAACAGGATCACTGAAGCTGTAAACACACGCTGCAGTGACCTGTGCCTCAGCTCCTGGCGTTCTCACTGCAAGTCACCTGCCGATGCCCAGCCGCTAGGTTTCCCTTAATTTCCGCGTTTTCAAACACATCTCTACAGGTGACTGCGTTCACCTTGTGTGGCAGCTCAGCCCGTAACTCCTTACCAGCTCACTGCAGCAGTGGGGGCAGCTTTGCTAACCTAAGGCAGGAGGGGAGCCTGCTACAGTGGGCAGGAAGGGGCTCCTGCCTTGGTGCACGTGAGGGCAACGGCACCCGCTGTCAGCCCGTCCTCATGAGCCAAGAGGCAAATTCGCCAGTTTCCACTGTTGTGCAACCAACACTGGGTTGACCCTTATGGAAAACAGGGGTGTACCATTAAATTTAAGGAAAGAATAAGAAAGAAACAAACCAACCAACCCAACAAACAAACAGACCACGCACATGCCCTCTCTGGAATTCAGACGGCTGATAGGACTAACAAACACTGTATATTCAGAAAACCCTGACACCTGAGCAGTGTTGGGTTACGGTCATTTACTTGCATGTGCACAGTTGCCTCAGATTCCCCAGGGAGAGAAAGCAAAAATGATTTAAAATCTACGGAAATCAAACTGGAGGTTGTACGAGGGAGGGTGGGCAGATGGGGAAAACCTCCAAAAAGAAAAGCCAACTTAAAACATCCCATAAACCATTAATATATTGAAACACCACATACTCATTGACAAGTAACTACTGTAAAGGCTACACAGTGTGTTCTCAACAGGATGGTGCTGAACATTGTCTCCACAGCAGGTGCTTGGCCATCCCAGAAAAGGAAGATTTTGCATACTTCAGAATGAGTTCGATTTCCAACAAAAATAGAAGAAAAATAAAAGAAAAAGAGAAAAAAAAGGTAGGTTCTTCACTCCAGTAAGGGGCCTATTAACAGTCTGCTTCATTAGGAAAATAATGCAGGGTTCACAAAGGTCGTAAGCTGTAAACAGTATCACTGTCCACTTGCTGACAGCAGATTTGGCAAAGGGTTCTCTCTCTATATCTCGTGTCAGTTTGAGGGCCTGGAAAGGAAGAAGAAAAAGAAGAAAAGACAGTGAGATTACTGCATATAGAGAAAAAACAACAACAAAAAAGACAACCAAGCAAACCTCCAAACAAAACAACAGCTTACACTGAGGAGAAACTCAGATATGTTTGCACCCAGCAGCTTCAAATATATAGCAAGGAATAAGTTGACCCTGCCTGATAATACTTTTCCCTTGACAAGGTTCATGTGCTTCTTTGCTGGCTTAGCTGCTCCCAAACAGGACAGAAAAAAACCTCTCTCCAATGAAAAATCATGGTCAAGTCAGATTTACAGAAACCCAGTGCATTGTCTATTTGTTAAGTGTATTTCCAGGTAGAAGCAATGAAGGATCCTCCAGCTTTTCTTCATTTTTCACTATCACCCTTTCTCAGCATCACCAAAAAGCTGAATAAATCTTCTCTAAGGGTTTGACATCCACCACCACCCTCGAAGGACAGACAAAGAGGCTGCTCAAGACAAACAGTACAGAGCCACGAATTTGAGTGTGGACTTTGGAGTTTTCCATTTTCCTGCTCACACAACACAGCAGCAACAGACAGGGCCCACCTGGCTTTAGAAACTGGGTTAGGGTCCATCTTACTGTGTAGCCAAGACACTTCTCTGCGGAGAGAGAAGCATGGGGAAGACACCTTGGATACAGCATGGAGATGACCATGACGGGACACATTAAGTAGGTAAAACACTGAAAACAGACGAACATTTCAACCAAGGGGCCCAAGGGGACAGGGTTTTAAAGGCAGCCAGTGGCTCAAAGGTATAGGCAGGCACCACGTAGGGTTTTGGAAAGTCTGTACATTTAAACATTCCCATGAAATCCTCTCACAACTTCAGAAAGTCCACTTGGTAGACATTCGTGTTGCTGGGCATGTAGCTTCTAGCTCTGAAATGGCTTCTGAAAACCGGGCTTAGTCCCCTCACACCACTTACTACCTTTTGAGGATTTTCCCCAAGATGAAAGATTGATGATTTCATACAGTGCAAGAACAAGGGGACACTGGCTGAAACAAAAAAGCCATTGAGTTGATTACAGGAATGTTTTCACTTTTAAAAAACCCTGCTAGCAGGCACCCTCAGAAAATGGTGGATTTAGTGGAATGGCTGGTTTAATCAAGACAGGCATCTCCTGCAAGGAGGATCACTCAAAGACTGTCTCCTGTCTAAGGTGCCAGGCACTGATCCTATGATAACAATTTATTAAAATGACCTATTCTGATAATGCTAAATGATTGATGGAAATTTAATCATTTTGTCTCATGGTTATTAGAGCAACAGCGTGACAGCTGCTCCCTGCGCCATTAGGGGAGAACTTCATTCAGCACAGCTTAGGGAGCAGACAGATTGTGCATTTCACCCAAACAAAATTTGGCTTTAGCCTTAATTATGTAGAGGGGTTTGGGGTAGACTGTTTTGTGAATAAAGGGATTTCCAACTGGATCAACATATTGATTTCTTTATTTTCAAAGGGCAAATTAACGCTGGACATTCGTTAATGCGACTGCCTGGCAATGACTCCATTTGGTGTGCCCCGATGGCCGTAACAAGGTCAGCAGAAGATACTCAGATAGGCCTGGTAGCCCTCAGTAAAACCTGGCTAGTGGCTCAAATGCAGCTCAAACATGTGCAAGCCCATTTCTCTACTTAATGCCTGAGCACCGGAGGGGGCTGGAAATGAGTGACTTCCCGAAGTGCAACATCCTCTGAAGGCAAGGCTTGGGTCCCAAATGCCATAGCCCAGCAAGTCAGCTCTCTCTCAGGCAGCTGCCAGTTACGCTGAGCGCGGGCTTAACTGTGGCACGTGTGAGAAGTCTTGCTGACTTTGAATAAAGCTATTGATTAAAAGTAAAAGACTACAGAAACACCCAATAAGGGACCAGAGTATTGCTAAACATTTAAATTAAAAATCTATGTAAAATGTTATACTACAAAACCAAGTGACAAGAAAAAAACTGGAGGATGGATGAAGATGAGCATCTTTTGTGGAAGTGGCATTGCCTGATTATTTTTTGTGGAGGGACCTGTACTTCAGACAGTGCCAACATTTTGGAGAGAGATGCACAGCTGAGGTGTGCATCATATAGCAGAACCAAACCATGCTCCATTTTCACAGCTGTGTTTACATGGACTTTGCAAATGGATTAAAAATTGCAAAGAGGTAGATCAAAGTCTTAACCTGCCTACCTTCAAATTACCCTGTTAATTAACCCCCTGTTAGGGGGTAAAAAAATCAACCCACGGTCTTGATTTTTGTCTCATCACAAAAAGCCTCTGTTTACCTTGAGTTAGCAGCCTGTGGCCCCATATCAAGACAGGGAAACAAGTGCTCCACTTACATCTCCATTTATCACAGAAGCATAGAATGATTTGGGCTGGAAAGGACCTTAAAGACTGTCTAGTCCAATCCCCCTGAAGTGAGCAAGAACATCTTCAACTAGATGAGGTTGCTCAGAGCCCCATCCTGCCTGGCCTTGAACACTTCCAAGGATGGGTCATCCACCACCTCACTGGGCAACCTGTTGTGGTGTTTTACCACCCTCATTGCGAAAAACTTCTTCCTTGTATTTTATCTAAATCTACCCTCTTCTTGTTTAAAACCATTACCCCTTGTCCTATTGCAACAGGCCCTGCTAAAAGCTTTGCAAACAGTCACGCAGGAGATGAGATGCCCCCTCCTTCTGCCCAATTCTCTGCCCTCCCATCCTCTACCTTGCTAGTGACCAGTTACAAATGCTACTCTCATTTTACTCTGTGGCCAAGCCGACTGGTTCTAATTTCCCTCCAGCAACAACATTTCTTCACTTCTGTCTCACATTACTCCACCACTTAACCTGACGGCCATTTCCCAAGCCCCATGCCAGCTTGTGCACCATCAGAGCAGCACTGAAGAATCATTTGCCACCTATTGCTTTCTCCCTTTGATTTCCAGTGGTGCCAATTATGAAGCACTGGAAATTTCTTCAGAACAGAAGGGTGACACAGTGATGCTTCCCAGAGCAGGACATAGGTAACGTGCCCTGGTTTATCAGTGAGCCAACATGGCAATCAGCACATGAAGTTTTCTGTGGAAGAAAAGCTGTGTGCTCTTTTACACAATTATGGTATGAGAATCTGCACTACCAACACAAAGCTCCTCCGTATGGCAGCCTAACATGGGTCTCCTGATTCGGCTGGAAGATTTGTTGAGTGGATCTCATCTTGGAAAATATCACCATTTACAGGTCTGTAAAACAAGCGTTCTCCCTGGGTACCACTTTGCAACAGCTCTCCAGGGACAGGAAATCCCAGTAACTACTTTTACTGTCTACTACTTTTACACTTGGGATGCAAACATTTTCAAGGGGACTTGTGTCCTTTAGTGACAGATGTGCATTCGTTCTGGTGCCTCTGCCCTTCGATTTGTCATCGCCTCCAGCAACAGAGCTTCTACTCCGAAGTGGGGGTAGGCTCAAAAAGCAAGACTTGATTACGTGTGGTTACAAGTTAATATTCTGCCTGAGGTTTCACAGCTAAAGACTGAAAAATACACAGAATTTGTTTAAAAACAAGTAAGGAAAGTAACTGCTGTGGCCAGTCTTTCTGTAGTGACAAAATTACAGTATGAGATTTTTATTTCAAGCACAATAAAAATTGGAAATCCCAGTGCCACAGCAGGTATGCCACAGTGACACCCTACAGGCTTAGCACACGCTGCACTCGGATGGCCGTGTGCTGAGGGACAACACTGAGGTCAGGGGACAAAGCCAAACGACAAAAAAAAGAGTTGGCAACTTAATGTGGCTTTATTTCCTGAACTTTCAGGCATGTTGCAACTTCGCTTTTTCTCTTTAAATTCTACTTGTAAAAATAGATCTTTCCCAGCTCAGAATTGGGGGCAGAGAGTATATAGAGGATAGAAAGAGGAAGAATGCCAGCACAGGACCAGGACTTATGGGAGCTACAATGTTGCTTATGTTTGTAGCTGCAAAAGCACGTAAAGCACAAAAGTGTCTCTCTTCTTTCTGTTGCTGCTCTTCTTCCAAGAAACATTGCGAACTATAGGAGACAACCAAGTATATTGGAAGTGAATGTAACTTAAGACAGCAGATCATTCTCTCATCCTATATCAGCTCCCTGGGGAAGAAGGCCAGAACTGTAGTGAGCTGCCACAACTATTTATAAGGAGGCTATTCTGATTTCCCACTGGTCTACAGAATCATAGAAAAGTCCAGGCCGTTCTGTTCAAGGCAGGACCTTAGGTTAGGTTATTCGGGATCCTGTCAAGCATGGAATATTTCCAGCACGGGGGAATCCACTACTCCTCCGGGCAGTTCGTTTTACCCACAAAGGTGGGTAAGGTCCCTTCTACCCATTTTACAGTTGCACAGCAAACTCTGAGCCCAAGCACTGCTGATATGCAATTGCTGTTGAGAACCATCACATCTGGCTGGGTTTAATCCTCTGCCCTGGCCAACACAGGAGAGCTTAGATACAGGACAATTTCTCTCCATAAGGTCACCAGGTTTCTTACTTGACAACCTTTTGGTCAATTGTATCCCCTGCATTTTGTTCAGGAGCCCAAGGAGTGGGGTGGAAATGCTGCCACTGACTGAGAGACAGTAGCCCAGGTGTTCACATAGCCCTTTTTAGTCAGGATGCTGCTGGACTAGAGGAAGAAGGCCAAAACTACTTGCAAAATACATATTTTGTTATATGTAAAGCCCATCAGCTGGAATAACTGTGTTTTCTTTAGGCACTCAGGAGCACTGGGGAGGAGATGTCTACTGTGGATCACAAAAGGATGTGTAACTACTGCACCTGGTGCAAGACCAGAGAGGGATTTGCTCACATTTTTGAATCTGAAGGAAAAGGGTCACATTTTGGAGTGAAAGGTAACTGCATGGCTAGAAACATCCTGAATTATGGGTTTATAGTGCTATGGAAACATGCTATGTACCTGTTATTCTGAATGTGCTCATAGAAAGCTTCTTTTTCTTTGCCAGGCACCAAGCCTATTTTAAAAACATCCTCCCTGCTATGGAAACTTCTCATTTTCCTCTGCAGCAAGTTGAAAATGAGAGGCCAATACCGTGTTGATAAAAGGCAGGACATCTTCTACCATGACTTACAAGTGGCAGAAAAGGCAAGAGAGGAAAGATCCTACCTCAAAACCCGATTTTATCTACATGTGTATGAAATGAATTACCTACAAAAGCCAGGAGATGTAGGATGCAGGCAGTGCGAGGGAAAAACAATGGCCAAGACATTCAGCTCAGCTGCAGAAGTGCATAAACACAAGCCGTTCTCCACAGCATCATCTGGGAAAAGTGGCCTTTTTCCTGGAGTAATGGCAGACAGCCGTGGCTGCACAGCAGCTTCCGCTAGCCGAGCTGCGTCCCTGTCCGATTACTGCTCAGCAGATGTCCCCCCTGCCAGACTCCAATAACTGCCACCCTGTGCAGTAATCTGAGTGGAAAAGCTGATTAAACAGCTCCAGGAGACTGGACCAGAGCAGGGCATTCCCACCACACAGCCACAGGTACCTGATTTAACGGGGTCAGTGTCCCCACACACCACTGGGGACTTGATCGGGGCCAGTGCTGATGGGAACATCCTGCTGGAGATCCTTCACGATCAGCACCAGGAGCCCAGCGTGGCTCCTTCCTTCATCCCCCTTCCCCAGGCCAGGACAGAAAGGCTGGCTATCGGCACACAGTACGACTCAAACGTGCACTCCCACTGCCCACGCCGTACCTGTGCTTTTTGGCTGTCATCAACACAAGACGTAAACCTCTCCAGCTGTCAGTTCATCACCTGGGCTGAGTGCCCAATTGCTATGAAAAAACAGATCCTGACCTTTCCTCAGCTGCATGACGCTATGTTTCTAAAAAGGAGCTCTTATCACGCACTTCTTCAAGAAAATATGCTTTCATGGGGGCTATTTAAAAGTCTGGCTCAAAGGAAGGAATGAACAAAGAAAAGCCACCTGTAACCAGCCCAGCAATCAGGCAAACCACATATCGAGGGATCAACACTGATCTGCAGCTCTAAACAATCATTATGGCTCATTCACATGAGAAAGATGATTTGCAAAGACTCATTCTGTAACAAAACCTGTGCACTGCTGATCCAAGGAGGAAAGCACTGGGGAGACCAGTTGATGTGGGTTGTTCTAAAAATATCAGTTTGTGCTGTCATCTGGTGAGAGTATGTCATCCTGTAATCTTAGCATCTGCAGGGACAGCAAGTTTCTGCCTAATTATTGCTGCTGAATCACATGACATAGCATGAGGTACTAAAAAATACAGCTATATAAAACACCAACTGAAGAACACCCAAACCACAGGGTAAGACCACTGTTCTGGCTTCAGCTGCTTTATAGTCACAACACAAGCCTGTGGAGGCAATCCTGGTTTTTTACAGATCTTTTCCTTGGGTTAATAAAACCCCAAACAATAAACTCAGATTAAAAACATACCAGAACAAAGAAGCCTTACTACCAGAAGGAGGGAGCGATTCATTGTGTTTGTGTGTCAGCCCCTGCTGTCCTCACGCAGCAAAAGCCACAGCATCCCTGCAAGCCCAGGACTGGCCCCTGTATGCAAGGAGCTTTGATGAGCTTCAGTGAGACCTCATGGGGAGCAAGTCCCAATGGGGTTTGCCCAGCTTTCCCCTCTCCTCATCCCCAGCAGCCACAAGCACAGAGTTTGCTCCTGTGCCACTGATGTGTTCCCCAGCCACTGAGGAGCCTGCTCAGGGCAGGCCCTCCTTGGATTTGAAGGGATCCCTGTTCCCCACAAAATACATTTTCTACATAGATATTTTTGTTCAAAGGCTAAACTTGGCATGTGTGGCGTTCAGCTAGTCACAAAACCACCTTTCAAAACTTGGGCTGGCAGAAACAACATTTAAATGTTACGAGTGCCACCACCTTAACCACTAGCCTACTAGAAATGGAGCAGAAGAATGTGCTGCTCTTGAATTTCCGTTAGATTTTTTAAAGGCAGACAGCCCCTCCTTAGCTCTGTGTAAGAAACCTGGCAGCCCTATCCCTAAGACCTCATTTATGAAATTAAGGGAGAAGGAAGTGTGGCTATGGTCCTGAGGCAGTCAGTGTCCTCAGGTAAGAGGCCCACCAACTCAGCTTTCATGGGCAGAAGATTTCTGGCAGAAAACAAAAATAATCTTCTTTGTGGCAAACTGTACAGAACTCTGATTCAAAACTCTGTCCAAATGGACATCTTTGACTACCTATTTTCACTTTTAAAGTGGTGTTGTAAACATGAAGTCACCCTCAGACCCATTTGGCTTTGGTATGAATTGTACACAGAAACAGGTTGAATATCAATTAACAAATTGGCAAATAGTCCAAGCTCATATGGACTAATGAAAGACTAACAGACATTTTGGTAGGTTTCCTAAGATTTTTTTTTCATCAGAGATGTGAATCATCGAGTGTGAACATTACATGGTGTTGCTATTTGCAGCTTGTGTACTCTGCAGTAAGATGTGGAACCTAGATGGTACTAGTAGAAAATGAGTGACTTTAACCAATCTGTCAAGTATTTTACACATAATTTCCAAACAAGTCAGTGTGAGTCCAGCACAACTCTGTAACAGAGCCCAGAGGCACCCTGATAAATGACACATTGAAATCTCTTTCAGAAGATGCAGCTTAGGTAAGCTTTTCAGACTATGACACCAGCTCAAGAAGTTCCTGCCCTGCTCGTGCTGAGCCCTTCTCCACCCCACGCCCAACCCTGCCAGCATTGCTGCCTGTATGATGCCATTGTAAACTGGATCACTGAAACAATCCAGGTAAAAGCAACTTTCTGGATGGGTTTTGATGCTGGAGAAAATGCAGCAACTGTTCCCCAGCTCCAGACCTTCCAGGCAGCAGCAAATGTCCTGAACCGTCTTCTCTGATGCTCTGTTTTGGGATGACACATCAGCAAAAGCCAACTCCCTTTGGACTTGCCAGGTGAGATGGACCCCAGAAGTGCAGAGTTGTGGGAATCCCAGGCTAAGAGAAGGACCCATTAATTTCAAAATAAAAGGTATTTTATTTGTAGAGACGAGACAAGTGTCTCTTGTAGAGACAAGTGAGGGAATAGTGATGTCTTTATTTATTGATAAACCTGCTGAAATACCAAGGTGATGATTATGAGTGGGTGGAGGGCATTATCTAGTGCTTTTGGAAAGCAGGTAGAGATAGAGGAACAGAGGACCCAGGCAGTATAAGAGGAAAAAAATTATGGCTGAGTGAAAAAAACAAGAAAAAAATGTTTATTTTCTCCATTCCTTCTTGTAAGAGAAAAAAACTCAAAGCAAACTGAAATTCACTTATATGCCTCAATGAGGGCCCTCTGAAAGGCTGGGCATGGGCAGCCTCGTGGGCACAGGTTGGTGGGGTGGGATTGGGCAGGGCTCTTTTCAGGGACCATGCACAGGCTTGTGTGCAGCAAACGTGCACAGCCCCTAAACACGCGACAGTGGCATCCCCTGCAGGTGTTTTGTAATTTCCCTATGAAGAAATTGTAGTTGATTTTCTTCCAAAGTAAACCTCCCTCTATACCTAAGTATGTATAAATTAAATACCCGTGTATTTGCCTTCTTTCCTTTCTTCCTGAAAACTGACTCCAATGTTTCTCTTATTTTTAATAGAAAACACAGCACTCACTATTCCTGGGTATGCCAATAATCCATTGTAACTGCTTCTGCCTGCCTGCCAAACACACCTGGCCACCCTTGTGAAACGGATTTAGCATAAACAATTGCCAGGCTGTTCTGCCGAAAGCGTTCCCCAGTCTTTGGGCTTGTAAAGATTCATTACTGGGGTCATGAACATTGCTGAGAGAAGATTTTAATTCAAGGATCCCTATTGCTACAGTGGAGAAGTAACCGAGGAAAGCAATTCAGAATGATTGCATCTGATGTCATGCGAGAAGCCCCTCTCAAAACATGAGATGCTCATAGGGAGGCAAACTCTCAAACAGCGCTGCTTAACAGATGAGGAAGGGTGCATGATGAACCAGCTCAGCAGAAATCATCTGCACTTGCACCTGATACCGGAGGCACCCTGCAGCAGCCGGTCCACTTGTCAGGGAGAGGGAGAGAGGCTTCCACAGATGACTGGACAGTAATCCGCCGAGGAGAGCTGTCTCATTAATAAATCTGTCCTCTGCAATGAGGCTCCGCTCACACAGATGTGTCAGTTCCTTTATTCGGAGGGAGCAGCCTGAAAAAGATCACGGCAGCTATGCTTTCCGTGGATGCCAGAGGCCGGGGTGAAGAGGCAGCAGGGAACATCAGTGAGAAGGTGGGGTGCTCTGTCTCCTCCACGCTGCCCACGCAAGTCCCCCTGCGGCAGCTGCTACCTACACGCGAAGCTATGGAAGCAGGAGGCTGCCCTATTTGCCTGTGTCAAGCAAAACTGTCAATAACATCTATTTTTCAGGCCCCATTTGACAGGCTGTACTGCTGGATGTTGCACTGCAATAAAGTTCCTACAGCCTTTTTGTTTCATCATGCAAAGCCGGTTTTTAAATCCGTGCAGCTCATGCACCTGAAGGAAGAGAGAACTGGTCAGCAAGCATGACCTTCTGCAAATTTTTGCTTCCTCATCCTTGAATCAATTCCCTTTTTTCCCCCCTTTCTTTTTCTAAATTCTCCAGTACTGGAACTGAGGAAACCCCAAAATTCATCTGTGGCCCTGGCACTGCCAAGCTGTTGCCTTGCTCAGGGTCAGTGGGATGCAGAGTCCTCTACAGCCCATCTCCACAGCCCATTTCCTTCCTGTGCATTGCAGTGCTCTTGCTAAGAGTGAGAAGATGTGCAAGAACCAGAGGAAATCCTTCCACTGACAGAGAAAGGACTGTGCACACCAACCACTCCATCGGAGCAGAGCAGCTTCACAGACTGACTGGAAGGAGGACGGCTGGGCAGCCTTGTTCTCCCTCAGAGATAGCAGATAACAGCAAGGTCTCCTGAGGTGCTCCATACACACGGCAAACCGGAAAACATTCAGGAGGTTCACCACTCCTGCTCATCTACCACAAAGCTTCCCCGTGAACATCTAACTGTGAAACAGTGAATGAAAATGCAATGAAAGATGAAAGGGGCAAATTATGCACTGTAAAGTCAAAGGACACTGACTCCTTCTTTCCATCCTTCACCTGGAAAATAAGAAAGCTGGAAGCTGTAAACTGAATGAATGCCTCGTTTAACCTCACCACCGAGATGCTCTACATACTATTCTGAAGTTAATAGAACACTTTCAATAATTTATAGCTAACCTTTTATCCTACTATATTTTGAAATTTACTCCCTTACACTAATAAATAAACAAAGGAGAAAGGGCACTTTGTGTGGCACCTGCCCTATAAGTCAGGGAATATGTATGTGTGAGCAGGCAGAGGTATGGCCAGGAGCCTGCAGAATCACAAAAGGATGACAGAAACAATGATTACAAGTCCCCAGCTGGGGAAAATAAGCAACGGAAAAAACATACCAATCTTGAAAAAAAAAGAATCTGAAGAAGCTAACATTTAAAAAAAAACTTATGTCAGAACCCAAACCTACAGATATTCTCTTGGAGGAGTCCAGAAGAAAAATGTATCTAGCCCATTCAGGGGTGGGGGGAGGACGACCACAATTATTGCATACTTAAAACATTAAGTAGGCCAGGATATTCCTGAGACCAAGATCCCACCAATATATAATTCCTCCATTTGATACCTTTTTTTAAAATACAATTTTAAGAAAAAGCAGACCCAAACAACTTTGCTAGTGTTGCTGTACCACAGCAGCAGCACAACTCTGATTCTGTCCAGATCTGTCCCACACACCTGATCCCCAGTGAGTGCTCTGATCTTGCAGAGACACTCTTCCTCCTCCCCCGCAGCAACACTGCTCCGGGGTCTGCAGAGCCCCTCGCCCCATCCCTGCGTAACACAGCTTGGATACATGTGGCATCGACTCCAAGAAAGAATCCATCTGTTGCGACTTCAAAGAAGACAAGTTAGAGCTCTGCGATTCCTAAAACCCACAAATATTCCACCTTGGTTTGCCTGATTTGTCATTAACATTTCTCATGCCTAAATTAAGAAGGACGCTGAGCACCAGATGCGTGCTGACAGTGTTGCAGTCGAACAGCTTTTATAGCTTAGCCTCGTTTCCCTCCACACCTCCACGTTTCTTGGTTGTGCCTGTTGCATACCAACACACAGCAAGCCATCACAAGCCAAATTACTATTATTAGTGTGCACTAACTATTAGGGGTTTGGTGCAAACTCCAGTAAAACTAAGGAACCAATTATTTTACCACATCTATGGGGCACTGACCTGTTTGCCCATTTTCCCTGTTCTCAAAGATCCTTCAGCCTGGTACCCAACTCTGTGATGAAGCCTGTTTAGCACCAGTGAAGTTCCCCACATTCAGACTGACAACGTTCTGAGCTGAGATGAGGGAATCAAAGTTAAAATCCAGCCCATCGGCATCCATGAGTTCACTGCGGATAATGGACTCCATGTCACATTCCAGGCTCCCATTGAAAATATCCAGGTCCAAGTCACTTGGGAACTTCTCATGTCCCATGACCGGGAGGTTCACGCTAGAGGAGTACAAAGAGGAGCCTGACAGCGGGTCAGAAAGTGTTTGCATAGACTGATTGACAGGTGACTGCTGATGTTTGGTGGATCCCAAGCTGCTGGAGTCACTCAAGCCTATGTTACTGATGGAATTGGACAAGGCACGGCTGCCACTAAGAGAGGAGTTGTGGGACTGGTGCTGGTGATGGGACAGGTTCTGATTGACCAGACCGCCCTGGCTGGACTGCGCGGCAAACGACATCATGGGGTCGTTGCGGAGCATTATATTCCTGCGGGAATTCTGGGCGGACACAGCTGTGCTGGCTTGTGACATGAGTGGGTCAGACTGTGTCATCATGACATCGCTGTGACTAAGTGCATCAGAGGTGAGGAGATCCTGCAGCGTCTGGTTGTTGTAATGAGAAATGGAAGAGAAGGTGGCCTGCTTGTTCTCCTGAATTGTCTGCATGGGCGACTGGCGGAGGGAATTCAGGGACGACGGCCCGAACACAGCGTTGTTGAAACTACTTGACGGGGAGCCCAGCCCTGAACCTTTGGAACCATAAGGAAAACTGGAGCTTCTCTGCATTATCCCTCCTGTGGGCGACTGCTGGGAGGGAGGGAGTGTTATATTGTCCAAGAGATCATCCATGAGGTTATCTGCCAGTCCATCATTCAAGTTCATTGTCCCAGCCATATCGGTCAACCTAGGCAACTCCACAGTACATGGTTTGTTTACCGATGGGGACAAGCTCGATGGACTACTGTACAGCATGGGAGAAAGTGGAGCATCGTCATCTTGAACATCATCGAGCTCGGTGCTTGCCAAAATTGGTGACAAGCGGCCACTGATCGTACTGGCGTTTGAATTTGTACGGGAACGAAAATCTGTCCATGCATCCAGCTCGTCGCTGCTGCGGGAGGTGGGACTCCCTGGCCACTTGGAGAGCTGGGAAGGGCTGTCCTCACTCGTCTCCTGGGCGGTCTGCAGGGCTGCCTTTTTCTTTGCCGCCCGCCCTCTGCTCTTGGTGTACTTGTTGCTGTTGTCCATTGACACAGCACGTCTCCGGGGCGCCTTGCCGCCTTTTCCACCATCTGGATTGATCATCCACCAAGAGCTTTTCCCGGTGCCTTCATTCTGCACCCTGACGAATCGGCTGTGGAGTGACAAGTTGTGCCGGATCGAATTCTGCAGGAAAGGAACAAAACAAAACGTCAAGACCGGCACCTCACTTCTTTTGCAACCCAAATCTCAATCATGAAACCAACATCCCATGATAACAGCAACATGAATAAAATCATTGGACCCTCCTGGACATCTCCGTCGATTTCTCTGGTGCTGGATATGGGAGGGCTGGAGTCTGACAGTGGCATGCCAGAGTGCTGCTGGAAAGCAAGCCCTGAGCTTGCTCTAGCTGTGCATTCCATGTGCCCATCTCTATACCCCTAAAAGCTTCATCCTAAGAAAAGAAGTGTTACATTCCTGCTAGAAAGGAGCTAGATGTTTCTCCCTTACTTTTGACTCAGGACAAACTATTACTATCAGTAATCTTGCCATCAGTTCCTTGAAATAAAAACTGCAAAGGCGCAGCAAAAATCTGGCTGGAGGGGTAGTCACACTCATTGCAGCCTCTGCAAACGTCTTTTTAATTCTTCGTGGGCACGTGTGCTGTATATTTGTTATAATAATTCTTGAGAAAACTGCAAGTGCTGTTGCTCCTCTCCCACAGGCACTCTGTGCATGACTAAGCTGTACTTTCTCTCTTGATTAGAGGCACCAGAATTACACCCGTACGGCAGTAGCTGGCCAGCTGTCCCCTCGCTATAGTATCCTCACAGTCTTCAAAACATGATGTGACACAGTATGCAACGATATCCCTGTGCCTGTAAGCTGCTGGATACAGAGCTGTATAAAGCTGCTGAACACAGCCGGATACTCCGTGCTGTACAGGATGCTATGAAATACAGCGCTCTCAGGGGAGCCTGCACACAGTCTGCTCTTGCCTCCTACCTGCTTGCACTAGTCAGCAACATCGAACTGCCCTAAAACCACATTGGCTCAACCCGACGATAATCACCTCAGAATCAGAAAGAGCCTGAAAAAACCAGCCCACGGTACCCCCAGAGAAATGGCACCAGATTTAAACCAAACTAACTGAGATGAAAATCCCATTCCACTCATCCTGCTCATCTTGTGCTTAAAATACAGATCAAACAAAGGAAAAGCAAATAGTATTTGTTAGTGTGAATGCTTCCAGGTTTGGTAAACCAACATTTATATCCCATGTGGAAGCCAAAAGACTTTTGGGGCTATCCTATATTCCTTTGAAAACCCCTTGTGCTATTCCTCTAAGCTTAAAGAGTTGCAGAGTTCTTCTTATATTTTGAAAATTACCAGGTGTATCTATGACAAGGATAAAATCACATTAGTCCTATCAACATCTTTTAAAAACACGTAACAATCATAACACATAACACAGGAGACTGCGCAGAACTGGTGTGAGCAGTGGTGCAGTGAGGGTGGTGCAGGGTCACAGGCGAGCAGTGCTGCTGTCCTACCTTGGCTCAGGCTGATGGGATAGGAGACCGTAACACAATCAAACCATTCAGAACAAGTGTTCTTCGTTTACAAAACACTGAAGAAACTCCAGATTTAAATGGGCAAAGAATGAATCAATCAACAAATCATTCACCAGCACCTCACATTTGCATCCTTACGATAAATGGATGCTTGAGATAAATAAACTGGAGATACATATAAAGAAGTACAGCTCAGCTTTTTAAAAAACAATTCTTTTCAGTATAAAATGCCTTTCTTTCCCCGCTGTTGAGCATTGTGGGTTTTGTCAGATTGTGAAATGGAAAACATGCCTGAAGTTCTTGCACGCAGACAGCAGGCGTGGTTGTGATTATCACTCAATGAAAAGAGAAATCATATGGACCATGCTTCAAAACAGCAACTGTTATGCTTTAAACAATTTACACAAAGCAGCTGATCAGACTTTGCTGACACGCTCAAGGGAAGTTTGGGTCAGTGCCTCAGCTGTAAACATGTCCATTTCTGAGGGACTATCATGCCATCAAAATATGGTGGACTGAGTTGCACTGTAAAAGTTCTTCAGTCTAAGGAGGGACAAAGCTTTTTATTGTTTAACTGATGACATTTTAACCATATTTTGAGTCAGCAACAGTTTAACTTCTAATAACTAGGCACCACTACTTACTTCCTCAGGTTTCTCCCTGTAAAACTGCCTGGAGAACTTTTTTTTTTTTAAA
The DNA here is from genome assembly GCA_013400655.1 of Mystacornis crossleyi. Taxonomy (NCBI): domain Eukaryota; kingdom Metazoa; phylum Chordata; class Aves; order Passeriformes; family Timaliidae; genus Mystacornis; species Mystacornis crossleyi. The sequence goes on along the minus strand of VYZQ01054929.1, from coordinate 34,546 downwards.
TAACCTTTGTTGATATTCCAGCGTGTACAACATCTCTGCAGGTAGCTCTCGCCCTCATTCCTTGTAACTTCCATGGGCAGCCACTTGTGAGAACATCTGCATGGGGATTTCTCCATGCACAGACTAAGCCAGGCTTCAAAAGCCACACAAACCATGCTGTGCCCCTCATAAAAAGGCTGGGTATAAGAATACACGGCATCGTGACTCTTGCTAACGAAAAATAAATCTTAGAAAACACTGAGGAGAAACACCTGAGGTGGCGTATGCAGCGTGCCATGCACAGCTTCAGATATAAAAACACTCCGCCAAAGTGCCAGCAGCTAACAGTTTTCAGCCTATAGTATTCTCATAAAAGGGCTTATTTCTGCTAGTGGTATCTGTAATATGAAACTATTTGGCCTAAAACCATGAAAAATCCTAAATGGTAAAACTGTGAGACTGAGGCACCTTTCAGGATGAAAGCACGTGTGGATATGTATGTGCACATGTGTAATTTTCTTCTTATTATATCTTTTTGCTCAGTGTCGGTTTTACACAAATAATAAAAGAATGTAATAATCCTTCTCCATTGAAAATTGGTGGTTATAAAAAAATCCAAGCAGTTTGTTTTCCTTTACATTAAGCACTATGCCACTTATAATCCTGCTTCTGTTTTTCTTTGCTTTTCTTCTGCAGGAAGATTTTCTTAAGCATAATTATGGGCTAATTTATTTTTGTGTACTCCATCTCCACCCTCTGTTCAAACACTGCCTAAAAACCCACTTCTTTCACGTAACCTCCCCCACTAACCTCTTCAGCAACAGAATCCAAGTTTTTTGGTTTCTCCTTCTGTTGGATGCCCTGCCAAATCAAATTAGGGCTGGATCCTATTATCCTTTCTCATGCAAGTTTTGCTACAGAAGCCACCCGGATTGACAACTCACATCAGTAAAGGCTGTTGCACTGTGCTACCAGGCAGCAATCTGGACGGAAATAACTGTATTTTCTACCTGTTTCCTGAGCTGTCAAAAAATATTCACATCTGCTTAAAATATAGGAAAGTATATGGGAACAATCGTTGCTCACAATCATATGCATTACTAATATATGACCATGCAACAAAACACAAAGGAGGTGGGGAAGCAAAGAAAACGCAGTTTACCATTTGAACCCACTGCTGATGAAATTAATGGGGATTTGTCTTTGACTTATGTAGGAGATGAATTAGGCCATGATGATGGAAACTTAACACATTTTTCCATGCCAAAAGGCAATGAGAAACTTTAAAAGATCTATAAAGGAACTTCCATCATCTGTCCTGGAGACCATATGTAGATGGGATAGATGCTAGCCAGGCTGCAGACAGCTCAGATACCACCGATGGGTACAACATATGGACTGTACTAGAGCACAGCAAAAAAGAAATATGATGAGCTCCTCCCTTTATTAGTGTTACTATTTATACTGGACTTGAAGAATGTCGTGTGCCCTACTGAAAGCCAGAAAACTGAGGTTCCTGCAGGTAACATCTAGAGCACCATGCAGTGCCCTGAGGCCAGACCAGCTGGGCTGAAGTCGCCTTTGAAAGGGGCCCTGCAGGGAAGAGACGGGCTGTCCGTGGAGACCAGGAAGTCTCAGGGCAGAGGAACACAGGAGACTGCGCAGAACTGGTGTGAGCAGTGGTGCAGTGAGGGTGGTGCAGGGTCACAGGCGAGCAGTGCTGCTGTCCTACCTTGGCTTAGGCTGATGGGATAGGAGAAGGGGTGAGCTGGGTGCCCGTAATAGCCAGGGCAGCAACACCAGGGCTTACAGCACTTTCCCCAAACTCAGGGCCATGCTCTCCACTTCAATAAATGTTGATCCACTGCACCATGTTTTATTCGGTTAATGCTCCTCGAGGGATCCAGCTACATTTTGCTTGCAAGAAAACCCCCCGAGAACAGCTACCATGTCCTAATTACACAAGTCTCTCTCAATATTTTGATAAGACTGCAAACAGGCAAGCTGACAGAGAGAACACACAAACATTTCCAAAGTGCCGTGTCCCTCATTTGAGATACACAACTGAATAAGTCTCCCAAGGAGGCTGGGACTGCATGTTATTTCAACACTCAGACCTGGTCAGACAACAGCAGCAAATGCTTGAGCCTTTAAAATGGAGAAAATCCTCCCCCCCCTCCCCCGTGCCCGTTTCAGCCTCTTCCAAGCCATGTTTACCTTGTGGAGCCTGTCCCCTAACTCAGACACCAGCTGCAAGTGCTTCCACTGCAGTACAGAGTCCTTTTTGTCTGGAAGCAACATGTGGTATCAATTTATCATCCTCGACAACGCAACAAGGAATCCACTCGCTTTAAAAATAAAATGAGAGTTGTGTAACTTAACTCTTAAAA
>VYZQ01054929.1:4176-32151 GCA_013400655.1 Mystacornis crossleyi | reverse complement strand
TTTTTTTTTTTTTTTTTTTTAAGCCTAAAGATTAGCAAGATGAGGTGCAGCTGGTGGCTGACGAGTCCAAGTTACACACTGGTCTGTTTTTCTTTCAGTGTTTTGTAGTGAGTAGCGAATTTGCTATTTCAGATATGGGCTCCTAAACTGTAAAGTTAGGGCTACAAATCAAAAGCAGTAGTTTAACAAGAGGGATATTAGGACATGGTGGGAGAAAAACAAACACTGTCCGCAGACCCATAAATGCCACTAATGCTCACCTGGGAGAATTACACTTTATGTTATCCTGTATTAACATATATAATGTTTCAACTTCAGCATATGAAGTTGTCTGCTAGCCATGCAGTAGAGAAAGGCATCAGATCTAATACCACTGAAAAGAAGCCATAAAAATAACTCCAGTTTATCAGCTTCCAGCTGAACAGAGGGAGTCCAGCTTCTCCATGGCTCTGCTTGCTCACTTTAATTTCAGTTTTCAGCTTATGCCATCTTGCTCAAAATGCTGTCACACAAATCTTGTTTGGGATGAAAACCCCTAGAGACAGCACCCACCAAAAATTATTACTTTAAGAAAACCAAAATAAAACTACTTTTTTTTTGCATTTACTGGTTGATGAAACTGGAGTCTGTGAATAACTCAACACATTTTTCCCACCTGTCCAGACCAGTGTCTGTGCCTTCTCAGGAAGTAACTCAGAACCTGCCTCAACTACCAGTTTTCATAGAATCATAGAATCACAGAATATGCTGAGTTGGAAGGGACACACCAGAATCATCAAGTCCAACGCCCAGGCCTGCATAGGACACCCCAAGAATCACATCATGTTCTTGAGAGCATTGTCCAAACACTTGAACTCAGACAAGTGATGCTGTGACCACTTCCCAGGGGAGCCCAACCACCCTCTGAGTGAAGAACCTTTTCCTGATATCCACCTTAACCCTCCTCTGGCACAGCTTCATGCCATTCTCTTGGGTCCTGCCACTGCTCACCATGAAGAAAAAGATCAGTACCCTCTTCTCCTCTTCCCCTCATCAGGAAGTCGCAGACTGCAATGAGGTCTCCCCTCAGTCTCTTTTTCTCCAGGCTGAGCAGACCAAGTGGCCTCAGCTGCTCCTCATACGACTTCTCCTCAGGGCCCTTCACCATCCTTCTGGCCCTCCTTTGGACACTCTCTAATAGCTTAATGTCTTTTTCATACTGTGGTGCCCAAAACTGCCCACNTTGATGAAACTGGAGTCTGTGAATAACTCAACACATTTTTCCCACCTGTCCAGACCAGTGTCTGTGCCTTCTCAGGAAGTAACTCAGAACCTGCCTCAACTACCAGTTTTCATAGAATCATAGAATCACAGAATATGCTGAGTTGGAAGGGACACACCAGAATCATCAAGTCCAACGCCCAGGCCTGCATAGGACACCCCAAGAATCACATCATGTTCTTGAGAGCATTGTCCAAACACTTGAACTCAGACAAGTGATGCTGTGACCACTTCCCGGGGGAGCCCAACCACCCTCTGAGTGAAGAACCTTTTCCTGATATCCACCTTAACCCTCCTCTGGCACAGCTTCATGCCATTCTCTTGGGTCCTGCCACTGCTCACCATGAAGAAAAAGATCAGTACCCTCTTCTCCTCTTCCCCTCATCAGGGAGTTGCAGACTGCAATGAGGTCTCCCCTCAGTCTCTTTTTCTCCAGGCCGAGCAGACCAAGTGGCCTCAGCTGCTCCTCATACGACTTCTCCTCAGGGCCCTTCACCATCCTTCTGGCCCTCCTTTGGACACTCTCTAATAGCTTAATGTCTTTTTCATACTGTGGTGCCCAAAACTGCCCACAGGACCAATGGCGATGCTGCACCATCCTGCTGCAGAGCAGAGCAGGACAATCACCTTTTACATTTCACATGTTCTCTGTTTTGTTTCCTTTGAAGTCCCCAAGGAGATTCAGTTGCAACTAAACAAGAAAACAGATGCAGTGGCTTCAAACTGATAAATAATTAAAGTTGCCAGTTGTGTGCATTTATGAAGGAATTCCTGGCGAGAGGGATTTGCAAGCCCAGGCAAGTTGATCTTTAGGAAGTACCAATCTATTCGTTCCATACCATCCCTTTTTGCCTAGCTCCATAAGGCTGCAGTGCTACTCTTCTCAAAGAACTTTGAAATCCCAAATCCAAAGAGGTCTCAGAATTTCTTCCTCTTCCCCATGAGCTTTTGCAAACCAGAAAAAGGTATATAATTTAATAAAGTAGTGAGGGTGCTCTGCAGATACAGAAAAAGCAAGAACTAAAACATAAAGAGAGTCCTCCCACAGTATCTATCCAGGCATGTTGTCCTAATATACCTCTTTTTGCATATTAAACCAAGTATTATGTGTTCCAGATTGTTATGTTTTCCCTAAATTACGGAAGCTGCAGGGACAAGAAAAGCATTAAGAAAATTACACACAGAAAAAGAAATCTTTTCTGACACCCAAAGTGATTTTGATGCCTGATGTTTGGTATCATCTGCATGTTCCCAAGGCAGCTCCCAAAAACTCCACCAGATGTTCAGCAGAAGCAGGCAGCCAGAGCACACCAGAGTCCTGCAGGGTACACCCCTTCACACCCAGCTGGCAAAGGCCACCATCCTCACACTCCTGGATACGTGGGATGACACAGGCTCAGCCCTACCCAAGCATGCTCTCCTGAAGGAAAACGGGGAAAAAAAATCCCACAGATCTAAGAAAGTCATCTCAGCATCTTAAAGGCAGCTCTGTGGTTTCCTCTCCTCATCCTCTCTTCAAAGGAATTTTCTAACCTTGGTGGTAGGGGAACACTAGAAGAGGCCTCTGCTGTGATTAGCTCTGCCTGCACCTCTGCCCACTGTCCCCCACCCCAGAAGAATAGAGCCTCGAGGAGTTTAAGCTCCTTGGGAGAACAGTAAGTCCAGCAAAGGTTTATCCCCTGAAATGTGCTGGCTCGGATAGGAGAGCAGTACAAGGAGCTGCCTCCGTCCCGCACACAGGGCACCGCGCCGTGCCAAATTACGACAGGAGAAAGTGATCAGCACAAGGAAAACAAACCCTCCCTGACACGCACACCACGCTTCCCCAGCTGTGCTGGCCATGAGGGCAGGCAGCGAGCGACCTGCCCACCTAGGGGGTTTATGTCCTCCTCTTGGAAAAGGAAAGCATCTCAAAGCACGGACCTATGGGAATTGAGTCACGAAAGTTTCCCCCTTCCCCAAAAAATAATAGTAAGAAAAAAAAAATAATTCTAGTTAAAACAACCACTGCCTCGCTCTTTGCAAACAGCGATATTGCAAATTGCTACGCTGACGTAAATAAAACTTAGCTGAAAATACACACTGCCTGGAAATTGCCTCAGAGCACCACGCTTCCAGTTAGCAGAAAAATCTCCAGTTATTTTACAGTCAGACATGCTCTGACCACATGAGGACTCTAATAAATAACACTTGTTTTCCTGTGAGTAGAGCATGCTGGTTGTCGTTTACACTGGGTGTTGGGAGACGGGAAGCAGAGTTCAAGGAAAATGCTGATACTTTAACATAACTGTGGAGCAAGAAGGTCAGGCTCTCCAGCCACCCCTCCCAGTGTCAGGAGGCAGGTACCTCAGCACTCTTTGCTATAGGAAGTCCCCTAAAACATAAAATGTTATCCTCTGCATGCTACAGCAATGCTTTTCCACATTAGAATAGGACTTGGGAATCAGGAGACAGGCACCACCACTGAGAGGTCACCAGGGCACCTTGTGAAGAGGCACCTTTTTCAGTCCCTTCCACCCGCTTCATATTGCGGCTGCCCAAAACTCAGAAACACAGCTGCTTTAAATAAAAGGATTTAACTTAATTAAGAGCAAGAATTTACTTTGAGGCATTGCTCTTGTAAGGTGAAATCCCAAGGCAACTCATTGCAGGCTTGACTGGGACATGAACAGAGCAAGAAAATGGGAGATGTTGCCCCTTACCAAACTTAAACCCAAGGAGTTGCATACAAAAAGGCTGCAATAGACACACATGGCTGGGTCTCTGCAGAGCCAGATCAAAACAGTTGTAATTTCTGTTTAGGAGTGGTATCACCGCAGATAACATCTTTCTTTTTCCCTATTGTTTCTCAATGGCAAGCCCCAGCATTTGTAATGTTCCCACTGTAGGAACTCTGGAAATAACACCATGCTTTATTTGTGGAGTTCCTTCAGCACAGCATCGCTGCATTTCTCCTCCACGCCACAGAGCCCCAAGAGAAGTGCAGGCACACACAGCTAATCAACCTGAACACTGTACGTAACAGTAACTCCCGCAAAAGCAGCTACTCCTGTCAGCACAGCCCCAATCCACCAGCTGCTGAAGAGTCCTTCCAAACCTCAGTGGTCACCCAGTTAGACCTCAATGAAAACAATGCAATTCTACTGCGAGGCAGACTTTCACCATAAAGGCTTTGGGTTTGTATTGCTAGAAAGAAGATCTAGGAAAAGAAAAAAGCCTCCGTTTTTCATTTCTTAGATGCAAAGATCCCAGCACAACTCTCACGCAGCATTGTGGAAGCCAGAGTGCTCAATTCTATTTTTGCTCATTCTCAGCATATGGCTGTTACTATACACTGACTATTTAGAAACACGTATGGGCGTTCTTTCATGCCTTTATAAATAAATGTGAGTGATGCTACTGCTTATAATAATTCACTAAAAATAGTAGCTTCCCATAGAAGATCACAAAAGCCTCTCACTGCTGAATCACCTATTATAAATCTTTATTTTTTGAAATCTTTTGCGGTCATGTGTTGATTTTTTTTAACACTTCCTAAGCCTATGAAATGCAACTAAACCAGCAATAATTCCTACCACCCAGAGGCAGGGGAAGAGTAAAATCTGTGTGCATGGAGAGAGCATTCCAGGGCTCCTGGAACCCAAGCTCAAGGCTGCCCCGCACAGTGCTAGCTCTGAAATGGTAGATTGTTAAACACCTGGCCTGGATTAATTGGAAGTGTTGAGCTGCACACACTAAATTGTGAATCTGGTGACAGTTACAGCAAACACGTGACAGATGAGAGGAACAGATCTGATACGGTGTCACCTGAGTTTGATCAGGCCTGAGCAAGCCCTTCAAAAGCCAGCACAGGCACCCGAGATCTTCTCACAAGAAAGACTACAAGCAATCTCCAAACCAGCCCCCAGCATTTCTGCTATGTCAACTAATCTGAAACAGGACCCCTCTACTGTGCTATTTTAAGCACATAATTATTATTGAACCAGAAGATACTATCTGATTTTAAAAAAACACCAACAGTGTTTTAAAATACAATGTGCTTCAGTTGGCAGCCGAGGTGGCAAAGGGAATGGTCTTGCTCCACAGACCTGAGCTCTGCGGGAAGCTGGGGATGCACCTAAGCGTGGCTCTCAGTGGGTCTGATCTGCTGAATTTTACAGGTAAAAAACCCTTGGGAGCCTCACAAAGGGCAGCTGGTGCAGTAACATGCAACTGTGACTCTAGATATTCACTGAGTTACTGCAGCACTGGTGTGAATAGGGTGTGAGTTAGGACATGAGGGATAAGTGAACAGAACAACTTGAAAAACTGGTATTTCCTCCTTCACGACTCCGGACTGGATAGCTACCAATAAATACCTGAGCACTCTTCAAAACGTAATGGCAGCTGTAAAATATTAATGCCTTTTGAAAGTAGAAAGTGATCAGTTTTCCTTTTGATGTATTCTGATGTGCATTCTGCTTTTGTCCTGAGAATAACACGTGGGTCCTTCCTGGCCTCTTGGTTACATAGATTCCTGTATTTTCCCTCTGCACTGGGGAACATATTTTAAACACTGCACTTAGGAGTATATTTGAAGAATCACACAGACTTGCTTTCTGTATACACAAACAAAGCTCATGCCATGCCAGATGACATGGGAGGACAAAAATATCCATCTCCACACCATTTCTACAAGAACTGTAGCAAGATGGGTTTATTTCAGAAGTCCTTCCCTAGCTCATTCTTTGATCTGACTTCCACTCATGCATGGCATCAGGGCACTCAGTCCCAAAACCAAGCCTGCCCAGAAACTCACCACCAGGGCACATGGCTTTAGTTTCCATGCTGTGATGCCCTGGATGTAATCTCCAAGCTGACAGCATTTGATTCTTTTTTCCCTCCCTTATGGAAAAAGCTCTTCTGCAGACCTAAAATCTGGGCAGCTCCAGGTCAGACCTGGAGCTAGTGACACCAGCCACCCTTGGGAGTCATGGGGAGAAATGGGCACCTCCACCAAACAAGCCCACCATCCTGTCTTCCTGTTCTCATCTAAGAGCACCTGACCCTCTCTGCTGGTGGGGGTAGATCTCATCCTCTGGCAGGAAGGTTTTGGGATGGTCGCTCCCAGTGCATCCCAGGGAATGGCAGCTTCAGAGAGCTCCTCCACACTCAAACCAAACTCTACCTCTCTGCATTCATCCCAGCCTCACTTAACCCCACTTATGAATTGTTTTAGTTTTCATTGAACCTCATCTCACTCAGACAACTTGCATGTTACTGGTTCTACTGGATTTTTAAAATTTATTTTCTGTTTACTGCAGGGGCAAAATACACCCAAGGAGCTGACAAAAGGGAATATGACACCTATTAAAATGCCAGTGAATCAGCCCTTTGCTACAGCAAGCAGGACATTCCTGTTTCACATGTAACTGGAGGCAGCACCATCCCAGAAACCTCACAATCCAGGTAAATGCACAAGTACGAAAGTCATCTTTTGTTTTTTTAAAGCTGTTTACCTAAATTGAGGAAATAAGACCATGGTCATCAATACAATCATAATCACAAGTGCTGAATGTTGACCCTAAAGCCAGACTGTATCGAAATGCTTCAGCACTTGATGCTTTGCTCAAGCCCCACCCCAACACCAGAGCCTGAATAGCAGAATGATGAGTGGAGGAGCCTTTTCATGTTCTGGATTTGAACCTGTACCCATGAGTAATCCCTCCCGAGGCCAACACTCAGGCCATGATGGGGTCCTTGTATTGCTCCATACATGCCTTTTTCCGAAGCAGCTGTGAGCCACAGGCCAACGGGTTTTAGGACCTCGACTGTGCCAACAGCAAGAGTCAGCACCAGGTACTATGACAAGAATTATCTACCCTGTAGGACGCAGTCTGGTTGAGCTCCAAGTGTGGGAAGGACTGCACCAGTAGAAGACACATCTGAAAGTTTACAGCCTCAACAGGCAGACAAAGAAGCACTAACTCAATAAAGATGCTCCAGAAAATAAAATCAAAAGACTTGTTTTGGTTTCATTTTCTAGCACAAACCAGCCTTGTCTTCCTTGCCGTTCAGGACAGGCCTTGAGGCAACTTCACAGACACCATCCTACACTACGGAAAATTCAGAGTTTTGACTTGCTGAATCAAAATCTACGTGTTTTGGGGTTGCAGTAGCTATATGGACTCTAAGATGGCCCTACAATTTCTCCAGATACATTCTCTCTCAGATAACTTTCTGCTTCTTAGAGAAACTCCCCCAGAACCCACACGGGCTGGGTGGACACAGGCCACATTTGGTTTTTAGGAGAAAACTGGTGAGTTTTATTAGTGAAACTACACTGCCTGGTGTAAGCCCTTTTTCAACACCTACATGTTCAAGACACAGGGCAAATTTTAAAGGACAATGCCAAGAATGATGATGCCTTTGTACATCATCTTTTTCTTAGGACACTGTTCACAGCATTCATAGCTCAAGAATGCAAGGCCTCCTAAGTATGCCAGGTATCATTTTCATAACCAAAGTACACAAGAAACAAGCACCTTCAAGTTGCAGTTGAACAGATGAGGGCAAAAAGAGCAAGCAGTGCCAAATACTTATGGGGATATTTTCCCTCCTTCAGAAAGGGAAAGGACCCACTACACCAAGCACCCTGAGATGTACATACATTATGACAGGTCTGCTAATACTTTTGCTATATGAGATGATATGCAAAATATAAAATGGGCCAACGAGCTTTGTGCTTTTTATTTCCTTCTTCTTTTCTCTCATACCCACCCTCATGATTGAAGTTTAGAGGAGATGGGATATCTAGAAAAAAAAATGAACCAGGCTACCTCCTGGTTAAGATTAGAAAAGAAGAAATGAAAAAAATAATGAGATGGAAGAGTCCACACTCGTCTCCAGTTTGACTTTTTTCAGAGCTAGTGGAAACTAATTCTGTGCATGAAGATCTGCTCATGTGCCTGTTGCAAAGTGAGATGCTCACCTGCAAGGGCTTTTTTTGCATGCATCTAAATGCATGTGAACTACTTTGTGTGCTTGAACAGGAATGCTCTCATTGTGTAGGGTAGATATGCACCAGCCTTTGCCTTGTTGACAAGGATAAACAGGAGGAGACATACAGAAATTTCCAATTTTGTTCACAGGCTTTGCAAGTTTCAAAGCTTGCAAAAGTTAAAGAAAACCTTCTAGTAGTTTTGTAACAGACTCTTTTTGAGGCGAAAATGCACCATACTAATTGTTTTCAGCAGAAATGGGTTTTTGGTGCCATCCAGTCACAGCTATAACACCAGCAGCTCTTCCGCAGGAGAGTGACAGCTGAGTCACTAATGCTAAAACAGGGATGAGAAAAGGAAAATGAAAAAGAAACTAGGCTACTTCCCCTGAGGAGCTAAATACAGTATTTAATGGCATGTTTTTATAAGGTTAACAAATCAAATGCTGCAGCTGTGAATTGTTGCCATCATCATAACTACAACAGGATGACCCTGAACAGCATATCTCCATCTAGGTTTTTTACTCCTGTGACACATAAATAAGGAGGAAGAGGCTGGGAGGCAGCCCGGCCTTTCAACATACTCTGGGTCTTCAGGGAGACGGGCTGTGATAGCCACACAAGGAGTCGGCAGGACAAACAGCTATGCTGTCAACACAGGGGGAAGGCGGCAGGAGGGAGCAGCTGGGTACTTGTCTCTTCCTGCATCTGCAGCAGCTGCCATCTTCGTCAGCTGCTGCCCCCATGGCACTCTGCCTGCACGAGCTGGAGCAGGCAGCACTTGGGTTCCTCTTGTTTAACTCACACTGAAGAGTTGTGTCCCTTCCCCGCCCCACTGCCCTTAAAGGAGTGTGTCAAAAGTAATTAAAGTCAGGATGGCGAGAAACCTTAAAGTTCTGTGTACAGAGGAGCATCTTTTTTCCAACACCGCAGAAGTGCTGGGCACTTTGGACTCCATGTCACAGGCTGCATTTCAGTAAGTTGCATTTTCGTGAAGTATCTAAGAAATATATGCATACTCTAGAAAATATCTGTCCAGCAGAAAAGTAAGGACTGAAGCCGATTCTCTCGGAAATCAACTCCAGCTACCTGACAAGGCCTTCTCTATTAGGAGACCCTAATATGTAGTCATAAGGTATTAGAGCACAGCAGGGTGAAATTTTTGCTTGTTTACTCAAGGTCATGTTTGTCAGCAATAGCCCCGGCTCAGGGCTGCACCAGGGGAGCTGCTTTGTACCTTCAGGCCCCAACAAATGGTTCCCACTGCAAGAGCCAACAATGTAATCACACATGCAACATGATCACGAGGTGGTTCGGAATGCTGCCTCCTGATCTGACAGCCAAACACGGGAGTGCACAAGATACTGGCATGCAGGGACCTGGGCCACCTGGGCAGATAATTCCTGGCAAGATCATGTGCGCTTGGACTAACCTTCCTCCTTGAGGGCAGTGCCAGGGAGTGCATGTTGGACACTGGTGGCACTACATTTATATATTCTTTTTAGGGAGACAATTTCTCTGAGTCCTAGAGTTGAGCCAAACCCAGCCACGCTTGCCAAACACACAAAATTCCTATTTAATTAATCCCATGCATGTCTTCAGCAGACTCCCTGTTGAGCTGGCTTAAAGCACCCCATCCATGCTTTATCACAAACTCTGGCCGTGTTTTTATGACTACTTTAAGCATAATTTGAGCATGATGCCAAATAGCAAATAAGTCGCTGTTCATGCAAAATGTCTGGCTGACCTCTGTAGGACTCTTCACATGAGAAAAAGTTAGCAGGATTAGGACCAAAGCCTGGAAGCAGGGTCATCTCTTCCCTCTGCCCACACCCCCCTCTCCCTTGGCTCCAACAACCAGTACATGCTGTCCTCTTCATTACTTCAAGACAGTCCTTAAGGCCTTAGACCTGAATGAAGACAATGAGCAAGCTCTGTGATTCAGGGTATTCAAAAGTGGAAAAAAAGGGCAACTGTTAGACAGAATCTGCTAGGAGGAGGAGAAGGAATCGGCAGAGTGCCAAGAGACAAGAGTCCACAGTCTTCAAATTTCAAAGGCTTTCAGGATAGATGACCTCAAGATACTTTCACAAGCTAGTCTGAACGAGTCACAGTTTGGTAGTCTGCTCGTTTTTTCCTCCTCTCCTTTTTTCCACCTAGATAACTTTGGGTTTTTTCACTTGGTGAATGACAAAATAACTTTGATAACTTCAAATAACTTTACTCCCCCGTGGCACTTACATGTCAATTAGTTCTGGATTGCTGCTATATACTGGGACAGTGTACATGCTTGGGAAAGTGTCCCTGGGAATTGTAACGCCATAAAACATCTCCGTGCTTCAACGCTACCCCATCATTCTGGTACACCAGCCAGTGAACACAGAGTGCTTTCTTCTGCTGTGCCCCTCTGTCCTCCACTCCCTCCACGGAATTAGGACATTGCTGGAACTCAGCACAATGCTATTTGCAGCCATGCATGTTTGAAATAAAAAATGAAGTCCAGGACTGTATCTCAGGCTGCCTGAGATTCAGCCCCCTTCTGCTGCCCAAAACCACAAAGACAGAGCTTGCATGTTTAGATAGCAACTATAGCAAAATGAAGACAAACACTGTAAGCAACCCCTTTGAAATGCAGACAGGGCAGAGAGTGACTGCCAAGATGCACTGGAACTAACCAGATGGAGTCTTACAAACGTTTGACTTGCTCCGCTCCCAGGTTTCCACCCTGAGTCCCAGGTGCATGGAAGTCATCTGGGAACACAAGCAGGCATGGAGAAGCCTTGCATCTGCAGCTCCCCTCCCGCTGGGGAAGGGGCCAGCTGGCAGAGCCAGAAGAGGGTACAACATTTGGTGACTCCACACAAATTACAAGGCCAATAGAGGGGAGTAAGGCCAAGCCTGGACCAAAAGAGGACCAGGTCAGTGTGACACTGCATGTGTTGGAGCACCAGTGGAAAGGCGGTAACATCACCAGAGTGGAAATCCTGCAAGTATTAATAGTTACCACACGCTCATCAGAAGGAGCACCTACCCTTTCTTCAGCACACACTGCCAATAAAAATTCTCATCAACAGCAGATCTGGGACACCCCAACAGCATATTTCACTAGGAGAGCATGGGGGAAAAGAAATCCACAACTCTAGTCTTGTTGACAACCAGTCCCTGTGATATCCCTGTCATCTGCTACATACTGAATCCTCCAGTTAAGGCTGATCCTTACTGGAGAGAGAAGAAATCTGCTACATCACCTTCCTACTGCTGACAACAAGATTGGGTTTGTTATCGAAGAACTCCTGGACCCCCATGTGTCAAATGACAATGACCTCTGCTCTTCTGGTGAGGTATTTTTTAACTTCAGGAAGTACCTAGAGAAAAGCTGGGGGATGAGTCCCACGAGCCAAGTTTTCAGGGGATCTACTGAGAAAAGGAAATAAACTGTCTGGGAAATGTCATGGTGTCATGCCATTGTCCTGTTAAAAGGATTTTTGGACATTACCACACATGCTGCAGCAAGGTTTCTACCCCACAGCCCAAGCACAGCAATACAGGCACTTAGCGGGCAAAATCACATCAGTCCTCCAGATTTGCCGTTGTTTATAGAAATGGTCTTCTCCGGACCAGGAAAAATTCCAAGCATCCTACAGGACACAATCCATGTTTCTCCATGACTAGCCCAACACATAAGGGTAAAATGAAAAGCCTGGAACAGACGTCAGCAGCTCCCAGAGGCCTGACAAGCACTGGAAAGGAGAGCTTTCCAGCACTAAGAAAAGGCTGGGAGTATCACCTTCCCCTGGGTACATAGCAACAGTTGCTAGTTTTGGCAGGCAGCGAGATGCAGTGCAAGATGTGAGGGTGACATCATTTGATTATCACCTTGCTTCCCTTGGATTCAATTGGATTCCAATAAGAAATTATTTTTAGAATCGCTACAGACAAAAGCCTTGAAAACTAATTTATTACAGATATGGGTAGAGGAGGCTGGGGACTATATTAATAGCAGACAAAGCCTTAACAAGGCCCAACTATTTGGAACCCAAAACCACAGCAGGAATAGCGTTTACATATTAGCAGCGAAGGTAATTAACCTTCTGAAAAACACACTTGAAGGTTGGATGGATTCTCCATTGCCTTAAGTTTTTGCATTTAAGACAAGATATTCTTCCAAAAGGTGGGATGAAGCTGAAATTGAATTTGGGATTTTTTGGTGAAAGATCTGATGGGAGCTGTGATGCTTTTACTCAGAAGTCCTCCCCTTAAAACCTAAAACCTTGCCTGTTGCCCATGCTTGGGAAGTTCAGTCCCAGTTTGCTGATACAGGCATTGGCAGTTTCAAAGAAAGTTAAGAATTACTAGAGGATATCACGACATATGATGTTAATACTCCAGAGAAAGTAGCACAGGAGAAAAAAAAAATAAAATCTCTCCAAAACGTTAAGCCTGAGGTCCATTGCTTTTGCCCTGGACACAAGAAATAAGTAACATCATGATTCGTTACTCCATGACATGGAGCGCTTGAAAGTAATTGATCTTGCCTCCAATTTCAAGTTAGACACGGTGTTTGTTTAGCAGAAGAGGCTCACATGACAGGCTGGAGCTTCTGAAGGAGACCTTTCCCTGAAGTGGTAGCAGCTCTCTGGAAATAAATAACTACAGGGATTCTCAGGCAGTTGTGGAATTGTCAGCAGCAGTCCACTGCTTGGTGGTGCACAGCACTTCTTCATTATGTTTATGTACACACAGGTATTAGTATTTACAGCAAGCAGCTTCTTTGTACATCCCTTACTTTGAATACTTGATATCCTAGATGAACTTTACAGGACTGTTGTACTGTCTTCTGTTTTTTAGCTTGTCATTTAGTATGCTTGTATAGTGACAGAATAATGAACTACTGAGTGACGTGAGAAACCGTGTGGTATGCCACAACAACTTGTTTTATAAAATAACAGGGCAGAGCTTTCTCACTTTTATAGCAAGGACAGAGTCTCTACTCTGCTTACCCCAAAGGACAGTGAGAAAAAGTGTTTTAGCAAGAAAGAAGGAAAACCAAA
Source organism: Mystacornis crossleyi (assembly GCA_013400655.1). Lineage (NCBI taxonomy): Eukaryota > Metazoa > Chordata > Aves > Passeriformes > Timaliidae > Mystacornis > Mystacornis crossleyi. The sequence continues at coordinate 18,861 of VYZQ01054929.1, read as the reverse complement.
AAGCAGAACAGAAACAAAACTGCACTGTCAGATTTTCACTCTGTTAGAGCCCTTGTAATCAAACCCAGGAAGGCGACCCAGTGAGGGGCCCTGGGCTATCACATCATCCCCACTGCAAAACTTCTGACTGACGTAAGCAATTGACTTGTCTGCTAATTTGATTTCTACAACTCACTGCATCGGGACGTGACTGATAAGAGCTGACTAGCAATTCCCACAGATAGGGATTTTGCAGAGCCTTGCACACCGTACACTGCAGCCAACTCCACCCATTTCTTTCTGCACATGCCACTGTTGCCCACAAATCTGAGGCAGACACACACGACTCTATCAGCAGGACCATATGTGTCTGCAGAGATAGCAAAAGCCAGAGACTGCCATCACTTAGCCAAATAAACAACTTCACATACAAGAAATGACACGTGGCAGGAGAGATCCAGGAAAGGACACGGTTTAAGCCTCCTAAATTCAGAGGCTGTTGCTTCAAGTAAGAGAGCAGAGGCAAGAGGCAACCCAATAGCCACAGACTCCTCTGCAACACAGATTTCTATTAGGGAGCAGTCAAAGTCAAGAGGGACAAACCATACCCAGAGCAGAGGATATGGACTTCTTCAAAACTGATGCATCTAAATTGAGAGTTTTTTTATGTGTGAAAGGCCTTAGATAAATATTTGGGTTAGAATGGGAAAATGGATAACAAAATCAGACCAGCAAGTAACAGGAGTAATGTGAAAATATTTGGTGGGGTGAAGTGGGCAATAAATGATGAACCATCTGGCCCACAGAGATTTATGAGAGACTGTCTGCCAGCGAGGCCAAGCAACTCTTTTTTTTCGAGCGGGATAGAAGAGGAAGCACAAGGGCAAAGACTGAGACTCTTGTTCACTGGAAAAGTAGATTTTTAAAACCCTCACAGAAGGCAGGAGAGACTTGACAGGAGACGGCAAAAGCTCAGGCTTCCTGGAGCGACATGCCTTAAGTCGAAGGCTGTGCAGGTACCTGTGGCCGTAAGTGCCTCGGACAAAAGACGCGGCACTGCCGCTGGAGGGCTGGGAGGTGCCTGACCTTACCTGCCCAAGTCTCCTTGCACCCTCCTTCTCAAGGGCCAGCAGGGATTTACTGCTTCCCCTGGGGTACACAGGGGTCATAGAATCACAGAATCCTTAAGGCTGGAAAAGACCTAAGATCATCAAGTCCAACCACTAACCTAAACCCAGCATGTTCAGCACTAAACCATGTCCCTAAGTGCTACATCCACACATTTTTTTAAGGCTTCCAGGCGTGGTGATTCCACCACTTTCCTGGGCAGCCTGGCCAACCCTTCAGTGAACAAAAAAGGTCAGAGTACAACAGAGCATCAAGCTGCAAGAGACACGCTCCCCAGTGTGGCTGCATCCTTTCTCCCTCTCCAAAAGTGCCCACTGAGGCTCACTGACCACAGCTCTGAGAAGCAGGAGAAGCAGCACTCAGGAACCTCGAGTCTCGTTGGTTGCTAATGCCAGTGGGCCCATGAAACAGCTTTCTCAAATCAAAATACGGTTTACTACTAACAGAAGGTAGGCAGCGTAATGTTTTCTAAAACTGACTCAAAAGAGGATATTTGTCTCTCCTAGCTCGGTCCCATGCCAATACATGTTCCAGGAGCTGCTGAGAAGCTGAGATTCCTGCAAACTTACAGGCAGGTGTCTGATCCTGGTGAGTGGCTCTTGAACAACTGCCTACTTTCTGCCTGAAGAGTTTTTTTAACTCTTGGCAGTTCCTTTGATTTGTTCCTCCTTAACACTGGCAAAAAACCCTGAAGCTGAGGAGGTAGCATCTTCCCAGTTAATAGCTTTGGCATAGTATCTTAATCCCTCCTGAGGCACCTTCCCAAAGCTATTTTACCAGCAGCAGCTGTCTTGCCTGCCTGGTTGTTTTTAAAACTACTTTAATACTAAACCAACTACACACATCCCTGAAGCAACCATCCCAGTACTGGAGCATATACTCTCTCCATCCGCAGCTGGAGATGCATGCCATACTTGGGACAGAGGGCAAGGAAGAGAGGGACAAGCTCCACTGTCCACCTTTAGGCATCCTGGATGTCCAAGCTGGGAGTTGAGGCTCCTGAGGCATCCTGACACCTGCGGCTTCTTTCAGAGCCCCCAAGATCAAAACTGCCCTGCTGCTCATGTGAGGCACAGAGGCATCTAAAGCTGGACCATAATGATTTTCTCCTCTTCTCTCTTCCTGAAGGTATTTTTTCTTTGAGTTTCTCCCTTTGCATTGCTAGGTTTACAATCTCTGTGCAAGCCGTTCTCGTCTTTGCATACCCAGAGAAATAAACCAATTAATAATAATAGCATATGAAAAAGCAGAATTTATCTCAAGACCATGATGTTTCTATTAAGGTGACTGGAGGCAAACGCTTATAACCCAAATGAGGCGGAAGGCAGGCAGGCAGAAAGGTATGGGAAAAGGAATTACTAGAAGAAACAACATGATAATTCATGTCTACCAACAAAAAGGTGCTACGGACTTCCTTCTTGCCCTTCTCAAATAAATGACTTGTAACAAACAATAAAGGTTTTTCCAACAATAAAACAGACAAAGCACTTAATATCCGTAATTTCAGCCTCAGAGAAAAAAACATTTAATCCTTCATTTTTTAAATTTCTTTTACTTCTGAAAAAGATCACTAGCTCCTCACTCTGGTGCTTCCACAGCAATTTAGCAGGCATCAAATGACAAGATAAGAAACTGATAAATCTCAATCCAAAGGAGAAATCCGTCTACCCTGACTCAGAGGAGAAACCTTCCTGTTCAGCTCCCTCTTGAGAAAAGCTGGCATAAATAAATACAGTGTTTTTCCTACCTTCCTCATCTAGGGGAAAAAAACACCATCACCACCATGTGATACAGCCTCAAGACCACAGCTTTCTAGAAAGAAAGGTCAAGTGAAACAGTTGTTCCTAAAGAGTTTGTCTGACTGCTGAAACAGGATTCCACCAAGCAATGAGCAGCAGGACAAGTGCCTTAAATCACACATCACAGGTGCTTCTCCGTCCTCCATGACACCAACACGGACGGCAAAGGAGTGGGGAGGTGGAGAGGAAATACAGGGATGCTGTCACAATTTTTACACTGACCATACTTTTGCCTGACAGCTCCTGGAAAAGGCAAGACTGCCCAGCCACCAACAACAGCCAGGCGTTGGATCAGGCAAACAAAAGCCCTCTATCTCCATTCCGCCGAGGTGGAGGCATGACCAGGTAGAAGAGAAGGCAGGAAGCAGTGATCAGCTGGAAAACTACCATGAACAAAAACCCAAGCACTACCAAAAAAAACATGAAAACCCCGGGGAAAAAAAATTCTATGAAAATACTGTAATAGGTTACCTTTATGTGAATGACTCCTGATGCTCGCCTAGACTGAGTCACTCCATGAACAGCCTCGCGGTCCATCTGGCTGCCAACTCCTGGCTAAACTTGAACATCCTGTGACTGAAATGAATGCATCAAAGACCAAGGCACCACAAGGTAACAAGGTTTTCTTTGTCCAGCATTTCCAGATGCACCGGCATTCCCCTTATGCTAGGTCTCACATATCCTCTAGGTCTGTGTTTGGTACATTTCTGACTTTCAGAAGCTGTAAAAGAAAGCTAGACTTGAAATGTGCCTTTCATCTCACCTTCATGGACCCCCTCAATCCATCTCTGGCCATGTACCAGTGACCTTATAGTTTCGGATGTGAAACTGTTTACAATTTTTCGTTGCTCTGGACATAAAATTTTGCTCCCACCTATGTAAACAACTTTCAAATACTGGAGGATGCTGTTGCTGCAGATGAATGCAGGCACAGAAACCACTCGGATATGATCTTACAGAAAGTAAGACTGCACTGCTGGATACTGCACTTTCGCAGTCTCCCTTTCAACCCACTTACAGTTGTAGCGGAAGGGGAAAGGAAAAAAAATAATTTAAGTATTCCTTATGTTCCCGGCTTTCCTCCCCAAATCAAGAACACACTCCAATGTCTTAGGTGGCAATATAAACTTAAATAATCTTTCCTGCCCTCACCAGAACTATTTCAAAACCAGTAGTCAGGTACAAAACAAATGTCCCAGCTAATGCAATGTGTATTACTCAGTGATGATAAACACTATACACCCACCTAGACTTTTCACTTGATGTGGTTGGAAACTGCTATGTAAGGTGGAAAAAGTAAGGCAGGCTGCTTTATTTTTGGCATTTACTTAAGAGTTTAGGCTTACTGCAGCAGTACATTTACTCTGGCTCTGTGTGCTGCTTGCAGCCAACTGTGTAAAGATATTTTGTGGCTATTTTTTTGTCGGGAAGAAAGAGGTATCACTCCCCACCCCCGCTGCATCTCCTGCTCCACCACACTGCCAGGCTGCAAGAAGGGAGCATGCTGGGAGGGGACCTTCTCTTTCTCATCTCCAGAGCAGAGCTCAGCAAGGTAAAGCTCTGTCTAGCCAACAAAGCTCTTTACCACGAATATCCTTATTAAACACAGCCTTATCAGAGACCAGTTTCTGCAGTCTGAAGCAGTCAGGAATTAACTCTGTCAATATAAAATTTCAAGCCAGGATTAGAGCCCAGACCCACGGGGATGTGAGCAAGCATTCAAGCCACAACAGAGTCACCTGACCATGCTCACACCCCGTCGGGGCTGCCCGAGAGGCTGGAGCTCAGGCTGTGCACCCACCACCCTGGTGGTACCCCAGTTCCCCACAGGGCTCACTCTCCAGGCTGCTGCAGCAGGAGAAGGAGGATGCTGAAACTTGTCTGTCTAGCAGCATGGAAGGGAAAGGAAGCACTGTGCCAGTGCTTCCAAAAGAGGACAGGCTGAGGGAAGACCCTGATCCAGCAGCATCAGCTGTGTCCAGACGGCATGAAAAGCCAGCCTGGAGGGTGCAGACAGCACCCCACAGGTATAGCCCAGCACTGTTGGGATGAGAGGTTCACCAGCACTTCCCAAAGGGTGCCACCATCCAGCAAGGTGCATGGCCAAGATATAAATTCATTCAGTATGCTCCTTTGTCAGCCTCTGGCTCTAATCCCCACCCACAGGATCAGGCTATGTGTCCTGCCTTATCCACAAGACGAAGCTGTCTATCCCCGACACAGCCCTCAGGGCTGTGGGACCAACGCTGCCTGCCGTGCCTCCAGGCTGAGCCTCCTCCACTGGCGGGGCACGGCTGCCTGCCCGGCCTGCAGACGGTGTGAGCTTCTCCTCACAATTCCATGAGTCAAGGCCGTAATGGTGACCTTGCTTCTCCTGCTACATATTGAAAGCTGGCAATGCTATTGATGGAGACTCCATGAAACATGTTTGTAATACTGAGCTAATAAGGCAGCAGTGAGGCAATTGTGCCCTGTCATTAGCAATCCCAGTGAAAGAGCCTTCATGCTGCCCTTTCCTACAGAACACCTGTAGTAAGGCAGAAGTACATTTCACTGCATGCCTAAACTACAGTAATTTTAAAACTCTTTCTCTGAGCTTATTTTACAGCAGTTACTAAACAGTTAAGCTCATTACTGAGTCCAATTACGAACACGGGGAAAATACTTCCATCGCTTTTGGCACAAAGTAAGTGCAAAAGTTGCCTTTCTGCTTGACTAAAAGCCTGAAAAGCAAACAATGCACACAGCATACATTGTTCAAGAAGGGAGTGCAAACAAGCCTAAAAGCAGATTAACTTTGAAGGTGTTGTGAGGGAGCAAAGCAGGCAGAACCTACTGTTCCCACCCCAGCACCCCAGGCAGCGGGTGCAGAAACAGCTGCTCAGCACCCTCTGGGATCCTGACCATTAATCTCCCCGTCAACACTGGGAAAGCCAAAGTTGCACCTCAGAAAACAAGCAGCTATTAAAAGAAATTAAAAAAAAAAAAAAAAAAGAGGAAGTGGTACAGTCCTAAAAGTTTTAGCAAGACAAGGCCTTCACCCCCAAAGAGCACACACTCCTTATTTTAAGACTTATTCATCCTTTTCTAAACAAAATGAAGACGCTTTCAGCAAGCCAAAACCTGTGGGGAGATTTTCAGTCACCAGAGGCAGTAGCACATGCCTTGATTCCTACTCAAGTCAGCAGAAATCAGGTGCCTAACCCATCTGCGCCTCTGAAATCCCCTTAGTAATAGCTTAATGCCACAAAAGGGAGAAGCAAACGAGTTTTGTCTATAGGCTGCTTCTCAAACAAAGAATACAAATTGCATGTGACAGGCTGCTGCACAAGTTTGACTGTATGTGTCTACGTGCAAGTGGAAGAGCTAACGGAGAAGTATGCCAGCTTCAGAAGGGCATATTGCTGCCAGTCATTTTTAATAAAAAACAAAACAAAACAAAATAGCATCCCAGAGATCCTGTAGGTCCCATTATGCAAGACCATTTGATTTGAGCAACCTGCAATTTGAAAATAGCATGCACCACGCCTGCCCATGGCCGTGGACCCCATGGGCCACACAGCTCAATCATCAGGGCTGGCCTTGCCACAGTGCACCAACAAGACTTCCAGCCTACTCTCCTAAGAGCTAACCCCAGCCAACCCCAAACTTTCCTCCTTTTCTTGAAAGGCATTTACCTTCTTCATGTCCCAATGCATCTGTTTAGAGCAGCATGGCAACTCCACGGCTACAGTGGTGAAACAAACCTGCTGCCCAGGCCTGCCCCTGGACTGTCCCCCTGGATTTTCTGGAGATGATTAGGTGGTTGCATGAGTGTACAGTTTTCCACCCTTAACAGCTCCTCTGTCTAGGGAGCTGCCTGCCTACACACAGCTTCACTACCACGATGTGAGTGCAGGTTCATGTTGGGTGGCACTGCTCCAAACAGGGCTCCCAGAGTCCTCTTGTATCTTTTTTATTCTTCTCCATCCCTCTCTGTACTCTGCATTGTGTCTCAGTGAGCATGATAGCACCTTGGGAATTTACAGCCATGGCTTCAGATGAAATCAACCAAGCACTGCAAATTCCAGTATTTTTTTTAAAAGTTTTGGTTCGTCTTTCAAAAGCAGAGAAAGAGCACAATTCAAAATTTAGAGCAAATTTTCCTATGTAGGATGCCTGGACTAAGGTAGGGAGCCAAGTCAGGCATCTATGAATTAAAGTTCTCACCTGGACCTGCTAGCTTCCAAAAGGCTCTTCTGCTTGTCACTTCATAGCACTGCAATTGAACAGTCATCCCCCCAAACCCTGCCCTTTATCTTCTGCAAAACTCCCTGGGTGATGAATACTGAAGTTTGTAAACACACTGGCATTTTGATGTGGATTTTCAGTTCAAAAATATTCAAAACGACGCGCATTTGGCAATACTGGAGAAATCATATACAGAAGGTTCCATTCTCATACTGAGCATCTGGGGAGAAACATCCAGCAAGGTGTTGGCTGTGCTAATGTGAAATCAGCTTGTAAGGGCCAGCACTTCCCTCAGTTGTTAGCATTTAAAAGAGGCCACGGCTTTCAGAGGGACCCTAGACAGACTCACAGAATTTCAATTAGATTCATGTGCTTACTTCCTCCAGTTTCTTCTAAAATCAAACCCATTGCCTACACCTATAATCATACCTAGGTTTTGAAACACCTTTCTCCTTTTGTGAGTGTGCAAGTCTTTGTTGGGGAAAATCTTTTATGTGGATGGTTAACTACAAACAGACTTAAGTATTTCTTGAAGTAAACACAAACTCATTTAGATTTAAGTAGGTGCTTGCCTGCTTTTCTGAAGGCAGATGAACTTAATTACATGTCTACCTATTCTTCTAAACAAGGGCCCTTCAGACATCCAGCATTATTTTTTGCAGGCTTTTTTTAAAATCAAGATGTTCACACCACACTACAGGGTTTATAAGCTCAGTTATATTTATATCCTTATAATATTCTCAGACTGGGATATGTGAGTATAGAATATACTTACTTATTTGGAATACATTAATTTTCATCTGAAGAAAACCATGTACACGCACCCAGTTTCACTACAAATTTAAGCAATATACGATTAGCACTAATTGTTGGATATGCCGTATTACTGTGTAATACACTGATCTTCTAAAACCTTGAATTGTAATGTTTAATAATCTGTCCCCAAACAGCGGTCTAAACTTGCCTTCTCCACATATTTTGTCTTACTGTATTTGACTTGTTAATTATCTGCCCAAAAGCTGCACTCAAAGGAAAGTACAATGTAAAGATCCACGTTAAGATAGGCATATTTGGATTCATCGTGTTGAAAATCAGTAATGCTAACTTTCACATTCTAATAACGCTTAGATGAAAGACAGGCACTAAGCACTTTCCAATGAAATGTGTGGAAGTCCTTGACAGTGCCTTATATGAGACTAAAAAAGAAGAAAAGGCACAAGCACAGCAGACACTGAATGACCACTCTCATACACATCTGTGTCTAAGTTCTCATCTGAGGAACTTGTACCTTGAACTTGTACAAGCACGCCACTCGTCCAGAGGGCTGCTGGGAGAACCCAGGACAGGGTAAGGCAGGGACGGTGACTAAGGTCAGCTCACTGGCTGTAACACACACTGTTAAAATTGCAGCTGCACCAGAGTGGAGGTTTTATGCAGAAAAGGAAGCGGCTCTGCCCTTCTGCACATCTGCGACGCAATGCACTATTAAGCAAAATTAACTGATTATGTAGCAAACATGGCAAAATGAAGTCCTGACTCCTCTGACAGCGCTATCTCCTTTTTAATGAGGCACAGAACAATCTGTTACCAGGGTTGGTGCTGCAGACAGTGTTTATGGTAATGGGTCCCAGCTCATCTATTTTTTTTATAGTTCGGTAGGTACCACAGATGCCAGAGGTACCACACATTAACTGCTGAGCCTACAGGGGCACAATGTCTGGCCATGTCACTGGCTATTAACAGACTTGTACAAAGGACCGCCAACAGCTTAATATGTTTAGTGACATCTCTTCTAGTCATCCCAATCTGTTCCTCCAGCTTGCCTTACTAACACGCAGTCCAACGCGTTCACACCTGTACGGCTCATCCTCCTCCATTACCTGGAACGTTCCATGCCTCAAGTATGTTGTGCTGGCCATGCCTAACTTATCAGGCTTTTGTAAGCCAAGGAGCAGCTGAAGAACACTGCTAGGAAACCCTACAGGCAACTGCAGAATCAGCTGAACTGTGCACAAAATAGGTCACTTCTGCATTATCAAATGTATTTAGTGCAATTAAAATCACCAGAGAAATGAAAAAAATACAGTAAAGAACAAAGAAAGAGGGCAGGCCATCAACAGCAAGCGTGAGGTCCTGTTTCTTCCCAAGAGAATGCCATTCTCAGGTCACCCTCTCTGGCAAAAGATTTTAAATTGGACATGGTTTTTATCACATAATTAAAGGCTGCAAGAGGGCGTATTTATGTTTTTCAGTACTGTGATGAACATTGAAAGCATGAGCATGAAATAAAGCATTAAAAATCTGTAACAGCAGCTTCTGGAAACTAACCAGATAGGGGCTGCTACCTGTGCAAGAAGCCCACTGCCTTCCCACAAAGCCTCCTCATCACTTGTGACTTCTCAGAAGAGCCCGTTGCAAAGGGGAAGAATGCACTTTGAAGGGCTTTTAGCCCATGAGATAGAGTAAAAAGTAGTTTTCAACTCCTAGTTCTTGAGAGGCCATGCATCTTTGAAAGACTATCTCTGGAATTTTCTCCCCAGTGACCATCAACACCAGCTCTTCTGCCTGGATATCCTGCTTAAAATTCACATCCTCCTTAAAATTTACACCCAACTAACTCTACTGAACAGCTCTCACTAAAGCGAGGCTGTTCCCCTAAGGAGCCAGAAAGTCTTGTATTTAACATATCCTGACATGTGAATGTTCTGCATTAACGGAGCAGGTTGACACAGGACACGAAGATGACAAAGTGCTTTAGTGAGGATCCCTCCTGCACAAAGCAGTCCACAGGCTGCACTTCTTCCCCTTGCAGACAGAATCACCTGCAATCCATTACAGCCTTGAGTGTTTTCATTATCTGAAATCACAAGCGTAATTTAACATCTTTCAAAGTAGTAAGGGCTCACCTTGGAAGTTGGGATTCAAACCATTTTGAGTGACATGGTGTGCCATGATGAGTACAACTCTTGCTGTGTAGTATGCGGACTGATAGAAAAGCATCACAAAGTAGGGGGTATTCCATATCAACCAAATTTTTTCATGTCAATTATCAAATTATTTTATGTCAGTCAAAATCACTCTCCTCTCTGTTCTTAAGACACACTCCAGACAGGCCATAAGCACCATATTTGTCAAGTGAAGTACTGAAAACAGGACTCCCTTTTTGTTTGCTGCATGGTTTCTTGTGCAAGGTGAATGCTTTCATCTAAACACGTGGGTTTCATAAATGAAAAAAAATAAAGTAAAAATAAAACTATTCTGATTATTTGGTTGTTCTCAGTACTTCACTTGAGAAATACAGATTGAAAGATTAAATACAGGATAGCATTGATGCAAGAGGGATTGTGACACCGCACCAAACCATAACCAGACTAATTCCTCCATCTCCTCCTAATCCCTCTGAGAATGCAGGATATTTACTTTTATTATCACCATCATTCCACTTCCCAGCCCTGACTGCGGGTTACTGTAGTACAGTATGTACTCTTCAGAGTTGCTGAGTCAAAGAAAAAACAGCCCAAGTAATTAGAAAACAAACAAACAAAAATAGACTTTTCCTTCTGTCCCTCCCTTCCTCCTTAAATAAAGCAACATCACAGACTGTGAATCACACCGTGGCCATCATATGACCATATCAAAAGCCTTGTATTTGTTATTTCTTTTGCTGTGCACAAGATAAAAATCTTTCTTTTGCAGACAAGATAAAAATGTTTTACTGAGAGCTAGTCATCATAAAGTATCCAGTGAGACAATCATTTATCTTTGCATGCAAGGGATCTCAAGATGTAGATTGCTGTTTATGGACTACAGATTTTTTGGAGGAGGGAATATTAACTAGGGAGCAGTCATGTCGTATGTTTGATCCTAATATTTGTTGGCTTGCTTAGAAGCAGCATGGTTTTGTGGGACTTGCTCAATTTTAAAATGTACCTGCTGAAACTGAAAGTAAATTTCTTTTTACATGAAAATCAACAAATACAATATATCATGTAATACACACACTCTTTCTCTCTCTATGCCTCAGTTTGGACCTAAGAAATAAACTGGACCTCTTAAAGGTTCACTTGCACTGAAACTGAAAATAACGAAGTGCAAGCATCCCAAGCAGTACGTGAACAACAGTCACCCTTTAAAGAACACCAGAAAAACTGGAATCAATTTACAGTAAGTTTTCAGAACCAGCATTTAACACAGCCCGAAAGCCTCTAAGCGACACAAGAATGCCTACTTCCAGGTAAAGCTATGCTGTGGCTGTGTTGAAAGGCATGGGCAGAATGGAAAATGCACTCATTTCAGCCAACCACTGCCAGTGCATTTCTCTCTAAAGAAAGCAAATGACCGAATTATCAACTGCAAATGACTTCTGGGTCACAGAAGGAGGTGGAAGGGTTGAAACCTTGAACTACAGCTGCTGATGCACAGTGTCTTTATCTCTCTGCTCCCTATGGTGTGTAGTTGCTGGTTATCTCAAAGGATGAACGACCTGCCTGCAATGAATTATGCCTGCTTATCTTCCAGACAGGCTATACACTAAGTCATTAAGTCATCTAAGAGTATAACCCCAAGGGAATTACTAAATGAATGTGAAATCCTGTCCTGCTCTTAGCCCTTGTGACAGACTTCTCCGTGCTTCTGGTGCAGGCGCCACAGGAGCAACAACAGGGCTTGAGCGTCTCTCACCTGTTGGTGTGGCTACTTGTTTTCTGATATTAACTTTTTCTGCTTTTAAGGCTGCAAAGTTAGGTGATGTCAGAGTAGTAACAACAGTCATTTCCTGCAGAGGTAGGGAAAACACAGCCCCCCCCCTCTGACCACCAAGATTTCCAAACCTCCAACGTACCAGCTGAGACAAGCAGCCAACACGAGACTAGCAGAGAGCTTACGGCTATCATATTTGTGTTGGGATATAATGGGTTTTTTCCAGATGAAAGGGTACACTTCTTCTGAAGAGCAGCACATTTTTTTAATTAAAAGAAATTGATTTAGTGACAGGATTTACAATCGGGTATCTGACAAGCCCACTGACCTTCACACACATACACAAATGACTGAGGCTTGATGCATTCAGAGAAGCGAATTCTCGCTTGAAACCACAAAACACTGAGATCACTGACTCCTGCAGAACCCAAGGAACCCCCTCTAAGCAACGTGTATCAAAGGAGGCTTAGGGTAAAGACTGATCTGCACAGGGAACCTTTCCAGATAACACTTCATGAAGTCCGGGGGATAAACAACATCTTTAAAAAGAGAGAAAAAAGAATGTCTGGCAAAGGCTCACCCATGCTTTATTACAGCCTGGCAAAGCTCTAGCTCACCATTTGCCTGCGATGCTGTATTTACTGTCCCTACTCCCATTGCTCCTTGTACTGCGTAAGTTGTGCCATAGTTAAATATCTCCTTTCAAGTATTCTCAGTGCCCACACAAAAGAAAGAGGCTCAGCAGCACCCTCAGTGAGAAGAGACACACTAGCACCTCCAGACAGCGCTAAACAGTTTGGCACCCAAGCCTCTAAAGCTGTTTTCCAGGGGCTGTTGCTCAGGTTTGCTTTTAGTTTCCCATTATCTGCAGCCAGGGTAATGAACGCCCTAGGAGGTGTTTCCTTGAAAGTGGTGGTGTGACAGCCTCTGTGTTCCATGCTGGCTGAACAGCAACCAACCTGAGTTTTACTGGAAAGGAAAATAAGCAGGACCCTCCATGAAAAAACGAGCCCATCGGAATGGAAATTTGCGCCTTCGCAAAAGGGCAACGACAATCTCTAACCTTCTGCCTGGTGATGCCTACATCACACATGAAGGAACGATGCTCAGCACCATTTCAGGATCCCCTCCTAAATTTAAAATTATATATTAAAAATAATAGTTTTTTAAAAGCTTGGTTTTCTTCTTTATTTACAAGCTTTACTAAATGAAAAACCCTCCCAGCCTGGTCAACCTGATAGGTTCCTCTGAATGTTACCAGATAAAAAATAAAACCTAATCCTTGCTTAAATGTTCCTGGGACGGGGCCAGGATATTTATATCTTTCCAGGGCAAAACTCAAACTAGGCCTTGCGCTGTGCCAAGAAAAGTCTTGCTAGGACATGGAAAGAGGAAATTGCTCCCGTTTCCATGTGGACATCTGAAAACTTTGTCTGGAAAACAGAAGATGCCACACAGATGGTCAGAGAGCAACCAGATTTCCTTTAGAAAGCTACACACACCACTCTTCTAAAAAAAAAAAATTTTTTTTTTTTGAGGATGGCTCAAGGCTTGTTGCTCTTCCGTGTGTTTTGGTTTGCCTTTTTTTTTAAACCAGGACCTTCTACATGAATAAAAACTCTTAAGTAATCTAAGTTTCTTTTTCAATCAGTACGTCATGCCCAGAGACACACCGGGCACCTCCCCAGGTGTGATTTTAATCTTCTGTTTCTATGCATAGTGGTTTATATAAGGACTTAGGTTTTTTTCTCTTATATAACACCTGTTTTTTCACACTGTGCCTCCAGCCACTACCATAAACGAGGAATTAAACTGCATGATGGTGAAAAGTTTTCACTAATAAACCAGCTTCTAAGCCTGCAAGCAGTCTGCTAAAGGAAAAATAAAAGCAACAGATTTTCAGTTTTAGTGGACAAGGACAGCAAAGGCTCCCTTGTTAGCTTCTATTTATGGTCCCACAGCAGATGACCTGAATCTCCTCCATACTCATCCCCCTCTACAGAGCCTATAGCTTAGATTATTCACTTCTTAATGAAAACACCACCTGCCAGATGGATGAGAGAATAATTACATTACACTTACATTAATAAAATACATGCGAGTCCGGTTTGCTGTGCACAGAGTGGTGCTATACATCTGGATCTGTGTGCAGTAGAAAGACTTTCAGAAACAGGGACTTTCCTTGCTGTATTTTGTGGTAATGAAGATCAACATCTGATTCATGCAACTGCCTGATGTAAATCTACCTGATGTGGGAAAGGCAGCTCTTGGAGTAATAAGCTGCCTTTCCTTATCATCTGAGCTGGCTGGGTTTTGTAGGCCAGGGTTCAACTACTGCATTCACAACACGCTGGCATTCCCACCTGAAACCCCAGACAGAATGGAGGAGACACCACCAGGAACTATACAGAAGGACAGAGCTCTAATGGGAGTCAAATAGAGGTAGGGACCTTATCTGAACCTGATAAAAAAGCTTTGGATTTAAGTCAGGGGTGAGAAAAAGTTCAAGCCAATTAGGCTCCCCTATCCCTAATACTATCCACAACATCAACCAACAGCATGTCCTGCCCTGGTGGTGTGGTCTCAGGGACCATTTCCACCTCTCCAGAAAAAGTGTCATTATTCATATTTCTGGATGCCAGGGGTAGAGAATTAGAAACCAAAGTGTCTGAAAGGGCAGTGTAGCACGTAATAGTTTCATCATTAACAAGATGGCCACAGAGTGAGTCGCTTACTGTAGGGCCACAGCTGCATCTGCATTGAACTGAGGAGTACAGAAAATTAATTTAGCCTCCCGAGAAATGTCCTGAACCTTTATTGGTGTTTATCCACCAGGAAACACTTTCTGCTG
>VYZQ01054923.1:0-13835 GCA_013400655.1 Mystacornis crossleyi | reverse complement strand
TAACTTCATGCAATACAACAATAATGGGTCTAATGTCTTTATTAAGTCCTTAATTTTCCCTAAGGATTTTAGTCCCCAGGATGCTTGTATAAGTATCTTTCTTTGAAGATTATGGCCAAGAACTCAGTATGATGTGACTACTTTTTAAAAGAAATATTCCCTGAGAAGTAAGTGGTGTCTTTTTTTTTCCCTTTCTCTTCTTTTTTTTTTTCCTTGGTTTGAGTTTGTTGTCACACTTGCTTAGTGGCAGCCATATAATTTTCTTTGTGTCTTGGTATACTGGAAACACAACACACTTCAGGACAAACACAATAAATGAAATATCATAACTGGTTTTATGAGTGTGTAATAAATTGTAGCTTTCATTAAAAGGGTGTGACTGAGCAGCAGGGCATCTGGCTGCTCTGTTTGCCCAGTTTTAGCTCTACTCCATAAATTCAGATAAAATCACGGGGAAGAATTAAAGCATGTTTTGAGACCTGGGTGTGCTCAGTTGGGGGAACTCAGAATCTGCCACAGCAGTGGCAGAGGCCTTTTTGGGTCACAGCGAGGCAAAGCCAAGCCTCAGAGATACCCATGGAACAAGCAGGCCTCCTCAAGACTCAGGAGAGGCTCTGTGCAGTTTATTAGAAAGCTCAAAAACTGCTGGAAGTCATTAGAACAAGAGCAGAAAGAAAAAAGGATGGGCACTGCACTGTCACCATGCGTGGGAAGGGGGAGTGGTGGTAGGGATGGATACTTGTTTTCAGCTACTCATGCTGGATTTAAAAGCCTCTTATTTAAATATACAATATTTTTGCTTTTGGAGACAAGTTGTCTCTATATTGGTTGTGTTACTGTAATTATATTTGCACATTGGGTTTTGCACATTGGGTTTGTTACATAACAATGTAACATTCTGCATATTCTAATGGGTTTATATTAACATGTAATACTTGGAAGTATGAGAGAAACCTCTTTTTGAGACTGCTGTGCTTCCAAAAGCTAGAAGAAAGATTGTGATGAGAGATGAACAATGCTCCAATGTGCGTATCCCTGCCCCACACTGGATCCAGTCTGCATTTTTCAGGCCATTTGATTAACTTTTACTTCATCCAGACCCTTAGTTCCTGGATGACGTAGACTGCCATTCTGCAGCCCCTCCCAACCCAGAAGTAAGGCCGCATCACTCAGCTCTCTTTCCCCCCAAGCCTTCTTCCAAACTCTGTCCCAGTTAAGTCTGTCCCAACTCCCAGACTGGTTGTGGCTCTCGGGTTCCCCACTGCTGCCTACCAAGACACGTCTGGTGGGTTGCTCTGACAAAGGCTGCACAGAGGAGGCTCCAAGAACAAAAGGTGGAGTACATGCAGAAAAAGGAAAATGCTATGTTTAGTCATGTCAGATGTAGAAAGGTTTATAGCAGGTTCTTTATAAAGCTCTGAGATTTCCTGAAACTTTAAGAAAATTTCTTCTTTGAGCTACACCTTCACAGAAGGAACAATCTTTCTGCATCAATTTATGTATAGAGCATATGGCAACCACCTTCAATGCAAATTCCAGTAAAACTTTATGTTAAAGAGAAAGGAAAATGTTTTATAGATGTCGTAAAACCCCGACTTTTTTACGTTAAGCCAAACCACAGTTACTTCATGAAATGAATTAATTTTCAATAATGCATCAGAGATACTGTGATCAATAGAGTGGAAAATAATCTGTTGTAAATGAGAATCACGAAAGGAATCAGAGTGCATGCAGTCTGTCTGATAAGTAGCACAAAATTTGTTATGTGTCATAAGATTTTTGAAGTAAAAAATTACATTGTCTGCACCACAAATGGTATGTGAATCTAACAAAAACCATAACGTGTATCTGGTAAATAGTTTATATTATTGTAGAGATGTTTTTCTGTTGTTGTTGTCATTTTTATTGTTATTATCATCTTATTATATCAATGTAATACTTTGAACATATATTTTTTCAGATCAGATTTTACTATTGCTCAAATTTATGTTTCTCACCGGCATCTTGTTATAAGTCATTGACCTTTTGCTTGTTTTGACTCTTTTTAGGAGTGTAGGAATATGATGAATGATTAACTTCCTTCTGATGTTATCTTACTCCACACAGTTCAAGGAGATTATTAGATTTTTCTTTTCTCCTCCCTAACAAGGAAGAAAAAGAAAAGGAAAAAATACTTTCAAAATATTTTCAAAATCCTTGGTGACTGATTTGCAAAATAGTGAAAAATCTCCATCTCTTTTCTGAGAAAACTGGTTTAGCAAAGTAAAGGGCAAAGATTCAGCAGAAATCCCATTTTACACTGAAAGAAAAGGTGTAAAATGCACACGAGAAACTTTTCAAGTCTGCCATGTTACCCAGGCTTTCCAGCAAATTTGTTTGATTTTTGTTGTTGTTCATAAATCTGTGAAAGACATTTATTACGCGGTATAAAATCCTCCTGAAATTACTCTCCTTCCTCCCCAGACTGGTGGCTACACAAAAATGTGCCAGTGCTCTTCACCATCCATAAATCAGGTGCATTAGCCACAGCTGTTCATGACTCTCCAGCCCTTCCTCAGTGCCAGTGGTGTTACTCCCAGTGACACAAACCAGTTTTACCCTTGGTCTAGTCCCCCAGCTCACCCCTTCATAAGTGCTTGTGTGAATGTGCCGAAGCAGAGCATAGCCAGACACCATGCACGCACAACAACAGAGTTGTTACGGTGTTCCCCAAGCTGTTTCTTGCTGATACAACCACTAACCTGCTCTTCAGAAATATAAAAACCACAGCCTTTCCCAACCTTTCATTCTAAGTACAAATATGTTAGCACACACTGGTCGGGTGTTTCTCCCAGGAAAACAAAAGGGTCAAGGGATCTTCTTTCTCAGCTCCGTCTAGTGTGTCAGCAGACAACGGAGATGAAGTCAGTAATAGCTTTTTATATTCTTAGTCCTAAAAACTTCAGCACAGCTGACCTTTGCTCTGTCTTAAAATGCTTTGCTCTCCTTGGGGCTTTTAACACACTAAGTCTTTCAGTTTTACATCAAACCTTGCCTGGATTCCTAACAGTACTCCTTCAGTGAACTCCTTGGCTCAGCTGGAGTCAATGACCTAAGTCCTCTGGCCTGCAGGAAAGGCAGGATTTCAGCTCTCATTCTTGCAAACTTTCTTTATTTTCACTGTAACCTTTCATCTTTATTTTACATTTCCTATTGCTATTTCCTAAACCTCCTTCATTGCTTGTTCATAGAAATTTGCCTCAAATTCCCTGTTTCCTTGGCAACTGCTGTTCTTCAGAGGCTCCAGTTATAAATTTTGGATATGTGCTTGTTGTGGGTGTCTGTGTCCTGTTTCACGTGAAATCATCAGTCTTTTTACTGGGTGGGTACATCTAATGTGAAGTTTCACTGCAAATGTGCATGTTTGCTCAGCTCCCTGAGCCAGCTGACCGTTCATTTTTAACACCATGCGGTGCCTATGCTTGTATCCTTGTCTGAGTGTTTTCTTGGGTTTTCGGTCATTTGAGGATAGAGCATGAAGCAATGGGCACAAACTGAAAGTGGGGAAATTTAGGCTAAATGTAGGAATAAATGGTTTACTGTGAGGGTGGTGAGACACTGGAACAGGTCGTCCAGAGAAGTTGTGGATGCCCCATCACTGGCAGTGTCAAGGCCAGGTTGGATTAGAAGTTGAGGAATGTGGTCCAGTGGGAGATGTCCCTGCCCATGGCAGTGGGAGTTGGAGCTAGGTGATCTTTAAGGTCCCTTCCAACTCTTAATATCCTGTGATTCTATGTTTTCTAAAATACTGTTGCTTATGAATGCAAACAATTCAGGGAATTTTCCTTCTGAATGAAAACTGAACTTCTGATAGCCAGACCCACTCACATATTTGGTCCTTGCTGGCCAAGTGATGCAACAGGAACAGTCTCAAAAAGTGACCTTTCTCTTTGTTGGAAGGATGCCCATGCCTCCTCTTCTTCAGGGCTCTTTGACTGGAGATAATCAAAATGCCATGGTTTTGAGAGAACTGTTTGATGTGTGAATTGTTTTGACTGGCTATCCACAGGATGATAACAATGTGTACTAAGTGATTGCTCCTTGGATTGAACATATTTAAAGCAGGAGTTTGCAGTTGTCTTCAGGAATGCAAACAAGGAAAAAGGAAGAGAAATACTGCAAGCCTGAATGGTGCCCTGCCGTCTCCTCTGAAAGGGCAGAGGCACAACACAGAAAGAAATATTGATTAAATCAGTCTACTGGTTACTGGGGGTCTTAAGTAGTTACTTCTTTAGATGTAGAAAAGATGTTTATTTGTGGTAATCTCCACTTAGAATGTACTTGTTATCTTGAAAACTTCGAAGTTGGGAAGCACTACCCTTCCTGTTTTTTTGCATTTGCACCATAGTGAAGTCCCAAACTTTCTTTGAAATGCCACTAAAAAGTTTCTCTGTGTTGAATTTGTGTTCTGACTCTTTGAAGATTTAAAATCACCACTCCTTTGGATAAGGAGCTTGCTAACACTGGTACTCTTTGAAACTTGAGCCTTCGAATTGTTGATTCATACAGCAATTGGCTTAAAAGAAATGGCAGTTCTGTTAACTGTGAGTTTTAGTTACAAAAATATCCCCTCCCTCCTTGCAGGGATCAGGAAGAAGGTTTCTCACTTCCCTTCCTCACCAACATTCATGTTCACTAGAATGCTCCCTGTTTAATTCACTTCATACCAGCTGTTTTTGCAGAGTCCTGATGTTGTTAACATTTCTACCTGCTTTTTTAAGTGGTAGAAAGCAATGGTTTTCTTTGGGGCATGGGATGTGATCACCAGAACTGAGCTGCTATCTGAAAGCATATTCAGAAATTGGAATTTGCAGATGTTGTATCTTGTGGATGGAGTTACAACAACATTATTTTGATTCCAGCCTCTCAGTATCAAATAACATCTTGAAAAACCAAGAGCTGGGTGAAGGATCCTTTAGAAGATATATGCCATGCCTGTTGTACATTCTTAAGACACATTGTTCTAAAAATATCTCAGGTCTAGATGATTTTATCCTGAACATCTGGGTAAATGCACAGGCATACAAAAAGGAATAATGATAAATCTAATTTCAATTTTCCTTTGAGAATAAATACTATCAGTTATAAACAAGACATTAGCAATTAGCAATGAATTAAAATATAATCTCCTTGAGTAGATGGTAAGGTACTAGATGTGAGTTACGACAACCATGTCTAGACTAAGAAGCATAAGCTTCTTTACTCCTTCGCTGTCAGGTGTGTCAGCTCATATCAGATTTTGTAACATTACTCTGGCCTTTTAAAGTTTCCCCTCTGCTTCCAAATTGAAACTGGCAAACACTGGATGTGAACAAATATTCCAGCAGTGCTATGAATTGTAATGCCAATGGTTCTTGAACAATAGAGTTCCCTGCTGAAGAGCTAACACAATTGTTTGGTGTCTCTCAAGTCCCGTTTAACTTGTCTTTTGGGAGTGGTCTTTGCAGTCAGCCACCTCCCTACTCGTGTCCAAGCCCTGCTTTGGAGGGAGCTAGCAGGAGCAGCCCTGACCAGAGCTATGAGCCAGCGGTTAATCAGCACAGTCAATCACGCCAGCAGCTCTCAGACTGACGCCTGGCCCTCTTGCATTTGGCAGACAGGCACAGCCTTTGACTCATCTTGTAACAATGCCCAAGGGCTATGTGGTTTGTTTTTGCAGTTCTGATACTTAAAAGCAGTTTAATAATATAAAATCTGTATCCCTCCATCCAGACTGACCTCTTCATGAGAACTAGAACTGTATTTGAAGAATACAGTTGTTGCTGTAAACCAGAGTTTGGTAAGAGGTCACATCTGGAGTGCTGTGTCCACCCTAGGGCTCCTGAGTACGATAAAGGCATGCACCTACCTACAGGAGGGACTCCACCAAAGAGCCATGAAGGTGATTAAAGAATTAGAACACCTGATGAACAAGGCAAGGCTGACAGAGCTGGGGCTGTTCAGCCTGGAGAAGGCTCAAGAGGGATTTTATGAATGTGGATAAAAATCTGATGGGAGAATCAAGGAGCTGGACTCCTGGCTCTTCTCAGTGATGCTCAGTGAAAGACAAGAGGCAACAGGCAGGAACTGAAATGCGTGAATTTCCCTTTAGACACAGGAAAAGAACTCTTTTAACCTGAAGGTGGTCAAACACTGTAACAAGTTGCTGAGGGAGGTTGTGGAGTCTTCACCTTTGGAGGTACTCAAAGCCTGTCTGAATAGAAAGCTCTGAACCCTACAGGGCTTCCTCACCCCGGCTTGAGCTCTGCTTCCATGGCCAGCAGCAAAAATTTCTGTCCACAAGTGAAAGGGGCACCTTTTGCAAGGGGCAGCCCTTGTATCTAGAAATAACAGCAAGTTGTACTGCTACTACTCTTTGCCAAAATGTCTCCAGTAAAATATCCAGAGGGTTTTGAGGGCTTTAATGTGTGAGCACATATTTTAATAAATTAATAGCTGGGGGACTGAAGCTGACTTGAGGCTGCCCCTCAGGTCGTAACTGAGGGTCATAAACTGAAGAACTGCTGTGGATATAATGTAAAAAGGAATGATTGACACAAAAGAACAGGAGCTGCCAGGTCTAGAGAGATGGTCACAAGGAAAATCATGGATGATACTTAGGAAAAAATACAAGCTATAGGAACTAGGAAGACTAGTCCTGACTCTAAAAACAATGTAGTCTTGTGTAGGAAAAGGGTAGGGATAAAAGTCTTTTCAATAACAATCATGTGCTTTTTATGTGTTTTCCCTAAGGGTGGTGGAGTATTTTCATAAATCAATGACTAATTTTCTAGTTCTGGATCTCAAGCCAACTCTGCAATTACCTAAACCTTTTAGTATTTTTAGTAAGATTGCTGTATGGGTGTTTTCAGCCAAGTTAGTCACACACATGAACTCTTTTTTTTTTTGCTGAACATCTATCATTCATGAAGGTTTAGTAAATATGGTTGAGGAGTCAAACAAGGACTTAATAGTTCCTTCAATAATGAAAAGGGTCATATACTTGATGTGATAGGTCAAACCTTACCCAGAACTACAGAAAATAAAAACTGCTTTTACAAAAAGAATGCCTATCTTTAGATATCTAAAGATAGCCAAATCTATCTTTAGACTTGGCTTCTTCTGTAAAAACATTATGGAAGATGAGAGAGTTTTTAATGTAATTAACTGGTGAAGAGAGTAATGAGGCTGTACTAAAGAGAAGTGACACAGCATGCTGGTATTGCCTGGCTGAATGTGAATCTACTGAGCATGCCAGTTCTTTCCTTAATTAAGAACCAGTAATATGACTTTGATATTAGTTATATTGCATTTTAGATCAACCTTTTAATCTTTTTGTAAAGTTGTTTTTATAAATTATAGAATTCTAATAGTTAATCATATATTCTACTTTTCATCTTGTTTCTGTTCTTTCTTACTTCTTCAACTCTGAGTATTCTTTTGAAGTCTTTTAAATCTGTGAAACTCTATAAGTAACTTTTTCTCACATTCATATTGAAGTAACTCAGTTACATTGAATCTTGAAAAGTTTTATCGAGTACTGTAATAAATGGAAGTCTTGTCAGATGCACACAAATATTTTCCGTAACACTAAGAATTGTTATGGTGTGTAATAAAAAACTGTGAGTTAATAGCACAGTTCTCACTCTGGAGGCATTAAAAACATATTACTGGACAAAGGATTAATATCTTACAGTAAACTATATCTTGGCAAAGCTACCTTACGGTTTTAGTTGCTGTATAGCAGAGATTTATTAATTTCAGGCTTTGTCCCTGCTTTTCATTCTTTTTGGTATTTAATACTATTTCTAGCAAACCTATTTCCAATTAAAAGAAATAGTTACAAGGGAAATTTCCTGTTCAGAGTCTTAATAGGTACCAATTTCTGTGCTTCTCATATAAAAAACTATGCTTGAGAACTGCAAAATTTGAACTTCACATGCATTTCATCTGTACTGTAGTAAAATATGATCCTTATTTTTGGTTCCGTTCACAACTTACATATTTACCATTAGGACATCCTATATTCCCTTGCTAAAATTCTTAGTGTGAAACTTACAGTACAACATGGGAATTCAGAAAACAGAAAAAATGTGGTAATATGTAAAGTCTCATGGTGCTGGCTGTGCCGTTAGTGTTTCTGAACTAGCCTCTGGAGACTGTAGATCTTAGGACAATCCTCTCAGCTGTATTTGTTTCTCCATCCATTTCTCCTTAAAACACAAACCATAAAGAAGAATGATGGGACCACTGAAGACCTCTGTCTCCCTCACTCCCACATGATTAAACTGAAAGCACAACCTTCTCAGCTTGGCTGTTAAGGGGAAGCATTTTTTATAATGAATTCAAGACCCTGGTATTTTTGCGATATGAATAAATGCCTCACAGCAGGAAAAGGTTTTGCTTGATTGTTTGTGTTTTTTCCTTGTTGACAATGTTTCCAAAACCACACTGCTGTTTTGTTCATGGCCATGTTCTGAGCCTATTAATTAATCCCTCTTTGCTCATACTGCAGTACTGCTGAGATGCTCCAACCTTGTACATGGCTCCATAAAAACCCATAATAAAGAGCTAAAGGTCTTTTCTCCTCCTCTGAAATTATATGAAGGCCCAACAGTTGGAAGGGCACAAGGCAGAGTGGGCAATAGATATGATTATGGCCTGTTCAAGTTGGGCCCATTTTTGTGGGTAACCAAGGCAGTGCAGATGTGGTGACATGTTTTGACATATGTCCAAAGGAAAAACACCCCTTCAGCCCCAGGTGCACATGCTGCTAACAGGAGCTAAAGCACATGTCACTATGACATTGTTGTGGCTAGGTGGAGGCAGTGTAAGTTTAGCATATATCGTGGTTCTATCATAATTTTTTGGTCCTGTAGACATACAGAATCAGACTGCAAAATAAACTGGATGGATTATGCATGCCAGCTGTCTAATACTTGCCAATATTTTGTCATCTTTGGTCCAGAGACAGTTTAAGGAGGAAAGAGAGACAGGACGAGGAGAGTGATGACTTGATTTTAATCACAGGTGTTTTCTCTCCATTGCTAGGTGTATTTGGTGGGTTACACCTAGGGTATTGAGCTGGCAATGCTGTTGTAGCTGTGTTACTTGCTCTGCACAGAGCAGTCGGGCTGTGCCAGGAGCTGTGTTGGAGGGAAGGTGTATTCAGAGGGGCTGGACTGGTAACAGCAGGGAGAGGAAGTTTCACCAGCAGGATGCAGTTATCTCAATCCTCGGTGAATCTAGGCTCCAGAAAGCAGATGATCTTAATTTACAAGGCAAAACCAAGTTATTCAAGTATATTAGAGGTCTTAATTGGATCAGATCTTGTGTTGCTATGCCCTGGGAACAAGTCCCTCCTTTGCCAGCAAGGGATGAGTACCTGAACTCCCATAGCACTCTCCTTTAGCAATTACTTCATTTAGAGTGAGAGTTTGATTTATGCACTGCTTTGGTGTTAAAAGGTGTTTCTACCATTTAAAGCAAACAGAAAATTTCTTGCAACTTACAAAATGCCTAAAAAAGAAAACATTGGTTTTGCACAGATTAGTAGAAAGGAAATGGTTAGCGATTCTTCCTTAACTAAAATAATCAGACTACAGAAGCTTTCTTTTTTTCTAACATATTCTTCTGTGGTAAACCTCATGTTTTCTTGAATATATTTTTGAATAGTGACTTTTGTAAAATTCAGAAGATTAGGGATTGGTTGGGTTGCAAAAGATCCTTTGCAAGGCGTAATGTGGGACCAGCTCTGCTTATTTCAGGTCAAACATTAGTATAAAATAAGGTTTTGTTTGTTTGCAGATTTTTGTGGAAATGGCAATGTATGTGGATTCTGTAAGTGAGGAACTATGTGGCTGGGGTTACCTTACCTTCAGCGAGTGCTTTCTTAGTATCTATTACCCTGAAAAGTGTATTTCAGAATTATGCTAATCAAATCATGTTAACCCATCATCATGTAGCTCTGCTGCATCATTTTGTGGTCCATGATGTAACTGGCATAATAAAGACAGAAACTTTTGAAGCACACCTCTCAAAAACAATTAGTAGCAGACTCTACCCTTTCTCACATATTGGTCAGATCTCATAACTTCTACTTAGTGATAAAGCTCATTTTTCCTGGAAGCCTCCAAGTTCCTGTGGATTGCACAAGCTGTGTGTAAGGACGTACTAGTCCCAGACGGCCATCTGTCTCTACTTCCCCCAGCCAAATCAGCCAGGCTTCCTGATAAAGAGTGCATGGCCTATCAGCAGGTCCAGCTGGAGACCTGCATAAGAGTATCAGGGACCTGGCTCCCGTGCTTATACTTGGCTTCTGATAACGGTATCAGCAGGAGATGGACTGTAGGATTCCCTTTTGGAAAGTCAGTAGGAGAAGTGACTGAATAAGGATTGTGGCTACTTGGCTGAAGGCATGCATCAGTTCTCAACTGAGTATAACAATTGACTGTGCTGTTCTTATTTCTCATTCACTCAAATGTCCTAGAATTGTAGAATATGCTGAGTTGGAAGGACCCCTCAGGGATTATCAAGTCCAACTCCTGGCCCTGCGTAGAACAGCACAGGAGCCACGCCATGTGCCCAAGAGCATTGTCCAAACACTTCCTGATCTCTGTCAGGCTTGGTGGTGTGACCACTTCCCTGGGGAGCCTGTTCCAGCACCCAACCACCCTCTGGGTGGAGAACCTTTTCCTAGTATCCAACCTAAACCTCCCCTGACTCAACTCCAGGCCATTCCTTTGAGACCTGTCACTGGTCACCACAGAGAAGAGATCAGTGCCTGCCCCTCCTCTTCCCCTCACAAGGAAGTTGTAACTGCAGTGAGGTCTCCCCTCAGTCTCCTCTTCTCCAGGCTGAACAGAACAGAACAAGGNCCCATATAATAATTTAGTTCTGCATTAAAGGCTTTACCTCAAAAGAATTCTTGTTTCTTTAGCAATTGCAGCATTATAAATGAATCCTGGAGCAAACACATAAGCCCTGGAGGAGTGCTGGAATTTCAGGCGCATTGTTATTCTCAGTGATTTCAGTGTAGTAATTTCAGGCAGCTTCCAGCTCAGCATGACGTATTACGGAGGTAGTGAAACTAGACTTGAGAAGGGGTGGGCTTGCAAAGCAAAGCTTGAGACCTCATATTTTTGAAAATTTGTTTCTTCCCAGCATAGCTTTTTCTTCAGGACAAATAATGTAGTGAAATGATTCTTACCTTTGATGTGGAGCCTAACAGGAAATCATTCAGGGTCGAACAACAGCATGATGTCATGGGCCACAGTGCAACACTCTTATGTGACCTGCTAGGGATGGGAAAACCTGACTGCACAAAGTGAAAATTGGACTGGCCCCTGGGCTTCCTGCCAGTCAGCACAGCCTGGCTGCTTTCTGGGAGCAAACACTGCAAACTGACTAATTTTGTTCCATTTACTAAGGTGTGTGGGGGGAGAGGATGTGACCAGTGACAAGATGGTACCCTTTCCTGCCAAAGCCCAAGTTCTCAGGAAAAACATTCATTTACCACTTAGGCAACTTTGTAAATGCAAGTGAGTTCTACAAACAGAATAAAACCTGTCACTGGGTGAGTGTTATTTAACTAGTTCTGTTATCACTGGTGTTGAATCCCTTTCCCCCCCCCTTTTTTTTTCCTAGAATTACTCCATCTCACCGTACTCATTTTACATATTAACTGAATTAATTAGTAGGGCAAAGATTTGAGCCAGCTGGATTTTACCTTAACTGGATGACATCACGGGAACGTGCAATCCATCAGACAGGCTAAAGTAAACACTTTGCTGGGTCACAGTCTTCCTACAGCCCAACCCATCTAAAATCCTGTATGAGATCACTGGAATCTCTAAGTAGATTACATGCTTACCATTGTAACGAGGGGAGATGTTCTGGTAACAAAACCTTAGCATCCAGCAATCAGCCGCTCTTGCCTCAGTCAGCCATGCTGCCAGGAACAGGAGATGGCACGGACTTGTGCTCTTCAGTCATTTAGAGCATTCCCTGTCTAAAGGCAAGGCATATTTTAATTAGAAATGGGATACACTTCTTTTGGTTTTAGGGACATCTGTTTTATTGTTTTGAAATACTTTCAGGGACAAATTTATTTCCTATTCTTCCATCAACACAAGCCTAATGTCAAA
The DNA here is from genome assembly GCA_013400655.1 of Mystacornis crossleyi. NCBI lineage: Eukaryota > Metazoa > Chordata > Aves > Passeriformes > Timaliidae > Mystacornis > Mystacornis crossleyi. Next base: position 1,671 of record VYZQ01054923.1, on the reverse strand, counting down.
GGTGTGAATGATGAAACACCCACAGATCTAGCCACACTGGCAAATGGAAATCTGTCAACACTGTACTGGCAACAGGTATTATCATCACAGGTGCCAGTCCTGTCAAACCTGTCTGTTCAAGTACCTCTGCTTGCCCCTGTGAGCCCTGTGACAAGAACCCTTTGTACAGCACCATCCTACTTTAGCTGGTTGCTGGCCTGGGATCCCCACTCCAGTGGGGAAAATCCTGTTCTGGCCCTCCAGCCACACCAACCACCGTAAGTGAATTCATGTGAATAATTAGCCTAATTTGCTAAATTGCCCTTTAATAATTCCTACCAGCTGCGCACTGCTCAGCATCACACCTCAGTGTCTATGGAGCTGCTCTCTGCTGTGGCATGGAGGGGGTCTGAAAGTCTCTGCACCACATGGGGCTCTTGTGGCTGCAGTGGGGATTTGCTCCTTTATTTCTGGTTGGGAACGGGACGTGCTAAGCCCAGCTGGGAGCATTCAGCGGCAGTTCTCCTCTTCCTGCCTCCAGGGCTGTGAAGGCAGCAGCATCTTTATGTGGCATAAATAAAAATTATATGTTTCTAATTCAGCCATCCAGAATATTCAAATATACTATACTGAGATTTACTAAGAAAAGACACTTCTAAAATAATAATACAATTGTAAGAATGAATACTTACCCACCCCCTCCCCCAAACCCCCTTCCTCTTTAAATGCAGAGAACTACATTTTGGGGTAATCTGGAGCAATGAGAAGAGAGGTAAAAGACCTGCTTATAGCTTGCTGAAGTGACTTCATGGAATATCATCACTCTGAAACATACAATTGCAACAAAATGGTTTATAAAGAGAATAGAGTGCACAGGAACTGTTTAAAAATGGAAAAAATGTAACTTTTAAATTGTGTTTTGGAACAGCTTTCAAAAAGGTATATTATATTGAAACCAAACAGCCTGGAAAATGCTTTGGAATTTTATTCAGAAGAAACCTGAATTTTTGGGCTTTTATCCAGCTTAAAATTAAGCCATAATACAAAATGTGAAACGCTTTTCTGAACTAGAATTTCCATACTTTGTATGGCTGTTGTTGTATTGTCCATGCCCTACTTAAGTTGCAGGAACAGGATGTGAAGGCTGTTTCAAGATCAGTTTTTGTTAAAAGGTAGATACATGGAGAGTTTATTTTTCCATACATTCAAATTTTCTAGTCCTCTTCTTTTATTATTTTTTCCAGCTACTGAGAGGTTTTCTGCTGATTTCCTACTGGAAGGGAAATTCCACTTAAAAGTGGAAAGAAGGGAAGTCAGAATGGGAAGCCAATGCCAGATTAAAGAATAGGTATCTTGTCAGTATTACACGTGTGGCAGGGAAAGAGTACAATTCTGCATAAGCAGCTGCTCTTGTGAAGACACTGTGTCAAGCTCTACTCTTCCAAAATAATGAGAATTTCCATGTGGGGCTTCAACACAGTGAGACTTACCTTTCTTCTGCATGAAGTCCTTTGGATTCATCCACTGTAGAGTCTCAGCCTTTGTGATACAATCTCAATTACATTTTGACAGGCAAAGAAGTGTCATAAAGCATTACCCTATTTTGTCCCCTTCTGAAACAGTCCTTGTGAAGGATGTCACAATTGAACCCCAGCTGGTAGCTCAGCCTCACCCAGCCACTTGCTCACTCCC